>BQNB010007818.1:0-84725 GCA_026074375.1 Tanacetum coccineum | reverse complement strand
TTTTTTTGCATCAATATATAGCATTAATCCAGGGAAAAGCTACACATCAGCACTACATGTCTACATAACGAAAAGATAGGATGCTTTAAGTGGTTAATCAACCAACGAATTAGTAATCCTGTATCATCCTAAATCATGTATCATACTTTAAGAGGTTAAGCAACAAACGGATTTGGGTATGAATACAGTAAAATGTACCACTTTCTTGTGGTCAGGGGAGACGGGTTTACCAAATCAGGCCAGAGGAAATGTGTGGGCAACAAAAGGAATGACACTTTTATTTAGTGGGTGGTGTTTAGGGGTGTTAACGGGTCTTATTGGGTCGGGTTTTAATTTTTTAAAACACACCCGCAACCCGACCCGATAAGGAATCGGGTTATCGGGTTCGGGTGGTAATCGGGTCGGGTTATGTCGGGTCGGGTGATTCGGGTTATCGGGTGATGCTAGAAATGAGCTTTTTGTTTGTCTTTTATCATTAAATTACCCAAAGGATACACAGCCAATGCAAAGTTGAAAGCACGATTAGCATGCGAGAAGAATGTTGTTAGTATGTGCTACTGTTAATTAAGTCAGTACAAAGTTGCCAATCTCCCATGATGTACGTGCACTTAGTTATGACTATTGTAAAGTGTGTAAGTCGCATCAAGGATGGTATGTAAACTGTATATGGAATTTTGGTTACCTACACAATACTTTCATTAAGTCATTTCACTAGCATGCTACGGAGTAAAGGTAATCAGAGGTCGTACAACAGAAGCAGCAAACAAGAAGACGACACAGAAAATAAGCAAGCAAGAACAGGTATGTTACTGCCTAAACACGCATATACTTTTATTGAAGAAACTTAACTCAAAACTCCAATCGATACAATGTAATGCCCTACCCTCCACGGTATATATAGCCTAACATAGATGCGTTGTACTATAACTAGGATTACATTAATTCTATTCTAAATACTAAATAGAATAGGTCGAGTTGGACTTGCACTCGAACTAGGATTTCTTGATTTCTGGTAACACGCCTTCCAGCCACATCCAAAGCTCAGGAATTCACCAACAATTACCCTCTGAATTTCTGAGTCGAAGAGGGTAGCTCTTGCACACCAAGTAACGATCTCATCTCCTTGAACCTTATGCGCGCCAAGGCCTTCGTTAACCCTTTGATTCTCTCCGGATACATGCTCAACAATTACCTGCTCATTCTCCACACATTCACGAATGAAGTGATATCGAGGACCATTTCCATTTGTTTTCAAAACGGAGGACTGAATCCGCAAACGGGGTGAAGTTTGGGGACCAACAGTGTAATGTAAAGTATACTAAATCCATTGTTGGGTATCTTTTTCTTTAACTGACACATGACTCACGCCAAAGATCTCAATCCTACCTATATTAGTTTGAAGAACTAACCAATCAAAAATCTATACTAGCTACTTATTAAGCATGTTTGCCTTCTATTTTTAGAAAGCTTGAATTTTCAAGTTACAATCATTTATGCAAAGTGTACAAGCCATAGAAACATAATTAGAACTTGACAATTAAAAATAATTAATACATAATTAACACTCCTATTATAACACCAATTACAAATATATTATAAAATGAAAATAATTAATAAGTAATTAATAAATGATTAATAGACCTCATTACTTTAAAATACAATCATATATTCACATTGTACAACAAATAAAAGCATATATCTACAAAAGCGTACATATGATGTCTCCCTAAAATGATGGTGCATATAGTTTTGAAAACCGGGCCAGACTAACGGGTTCAACTGGAACCGGAGTCACCATCGGTTCGGCTAGCCAATAAAAGCCGTCCGAAAACGAACCGGTGTGGACCCGTTGGAACCGATAAAAACGACTGAACCAGGCCTCACCGGGATCAAATTCTTTTTATTTCTCCGGTTAATTGATTAGTGTTAGATTCAACCCTTTATATATATATATATATATATATATATATATATATATATATATATATATATATATATAAATATATAATAAGGATCAAAATCCACAGAATCAATGAAACCGGAAGTAGTATGTGATATTCCCGGGTCGTTTATCCCCAACGAAGAGTGAATTGGAAAGTCGAGAGTTGGATTAACATTTGATGATTGAATGGAAGAGATTTGGGTTGGATTTCTAAATCTACGGAGAATTTAATGCAATCTACTCTAAAAATGAAAAAGGCACACAAAATTAAGCTAAAAACGATAACGGGACTCTAAAATGTTGACTAAAAACCCTAAATTTTTAAAAATTAACCTAAATGATTTTTTTTCACTTTTAATAGACTCTAATTAACTAAAAAGTAAGATTAAAGAAAACTAGAACAAAAACGGAGTTGATTTGAGCTTTAAAACACAAAAAACGTGAACGGGAACGAATCCCGTTCTTTAAAAAATGAAATTTTGTAAAAACAACCCTATGAGAGCAAATCTATTTTTCCTAGGTGCAATATGATAAAAGAAAATTTTCTAAAAATGAATTATATTTTTTTGATTTTTTTATAATTTATTATGAATTAAAAACGATTTTAATGAAAATTAATTATTAAAAATACTAAACTAAATTAATAAAATCTGGAAAAATTAAGAAAATTAATTTAAACTATTTTAAACCTAGGAAAAATAAGAAAGTTGAAAAAGCTATTCGAATAAGCAGTTAAAATAAGCTAAAACAGCTTATGGGCTTATTGGGCTATAAAGCCCTTATATAATTAATTGTGCAAAACACTACCGGATGAGCTATTGTAGCACACCGGTAGTGAGTATGTGTTATAAACGTTGGTCGATGGGGTTGAGGTCCCAAGTTCGAGCCTTGCTCACTTGGGGCTTCCCCTAATCCCAACGTTTTTGTTTTTCATTTTTTTTACAACTTTTTAGATAAGCTGAAAATAAGCAACTTTAAAAAAGACAAAAAAAGTGTTCGTACTGATCACAACGGTAACACTGTATATGTGAGAGGTCACGTTTCTCATGTTGTCTACCCTTTTGTTCATTCTCTTCATGGTTTTTTCGAGGGAGTCACTGTTGACCTTGGTTTTGACTAGTTACCCGTCCCTGCCTTTGGACCATCGGTTTTTTGTTGTTCGTTTTTTTTTCTTTTCGCCCCCGCTTAGGGCCTGTCCACGACCTCGAGAGTATGAGCCACATCCTCTTCTCCGACTGAGTCCTTATTTCCCGTTGGAATATTCAGTCCTCGCATAAAGCAAAATTCTCCATGAGGGATCGTTTTGCTTTATCTTCTTCTTTGAGACTGCTTTTATTTATACGCTTTCAATCGACCAAACCACGATCTCAAACCGTTGTTTTCAAGGTCTAAAACTTGATCAAGGGCTGCCACTATATGGACAAGATCGTCTAGGTAGATGGGGTGAGATAACTTCTTTAAGCTCAGCTTGTGTTCGACATGGACTGTCTACGAAGCGTGGCTGTGATTTAGAGCAATTCCCGGATATAACTGGTACAGCGTCTTCGTCTATGGATACTCGTTGTCTAACGTCCTTTTGATCGCGAACACGGTAATTAGGGTTTTAAAGCCTCGTTCCTTCCACCGATCTCGGCCCCTAGATACGAGCTTTATCGCTTCCCACATTCTCCTTCCCGCGTTTTAAATTCCCGTATTTGTTTAAAACCAAATCTTCCGAATCGATTGAAACACAAGGCCTTTAACTATATTGTTTTTTTGGCATCGTTCTGAGCCCGGATTACCACATCCCATGCTCATGAATTCCAAGAAGAATTCATACGCGTCCTCCATATATGGTATAGTTGTGTAGCCCGGTGGCGACGGCACGGGAACCCGTGGGCTGTCTTTGTTTCTTTCCGCCGATCGGGGCTGCACCATATCCGGGGTCTTGACGTCAATAATGGACATTGAATGTCAATCAAAGTTGTATCCTTTATAGGCGGTTGCGAGCTTTCTCCCACCACCATGGCAGATCGTTTTCTTGATCGAGAATATGTTTGTAAATGAGAGAAATCCAGCCCTTTAATCCACGGCTTGGATTTATTCTTGGTTCGTGTTGAATACGCGTAAGACTATCAACGGTTTCCCGGATTGTCCTACCAAAAACCAACTTAACAGTCGAGACAATCCACAGTTAAAAAAAACTGTTTCCAACTCACTGTATGAACCAAACAATACAAAAAGCCCAGCCCAACTGATCTCACGCAACTTAAAAAAACCCCTCTTTTTCACAGGTTATGAAGTCGACTCTAAGTTAGGGTTTTATCTAACCCTAAATCGCTGCTCCCTTTTTCTTCCTCGAACACAGATCGGTGAATCACACGCTGATCGAAACCCTTAATGCGGCTACAATCCTCCATGAATCAACCAAGCTCTTGATACCAATTAAAGGTAATCAGAGGTCGTACAACAAAAGCAGCAAACAAGAAGACGACACAGAAAATAAGCAAGCAAGAACAGGTATGTTACTGCCTAAACACGCAGAGACTTTTATTGAAGAAACTTAACTCAAAACTCCAATCGATACAATGTAATGCCCTACCCTCCACGGTATATATAGCCTAACATAGACACTCGTTGTGATGGGGGGGAGGGCTGGAGGGAGGGGGGGGGTGGGCGGGGGGCGAGAACGAAATCAAAGAGGGGGCTGAGCATCCGGGAATCGGGGAAGGGCGGTCGGAACGTGCGGGGACCAGGGCAGAGGTGCGGGCGGAATGGCTGCGCGGCGTCATAATCGAAAGACAAAAAAAAAGTAAAAAGGCAATTTGGTATATAACTTACTTAACTAGGTTCATTAATTCTATTCTAAATACTAAATAGAATAGGTCGAGTTGGACTTGCACTCCAACTAGGATTTCCTGATTTCTGGTAACACGCCTTCCAGCCACATCCAGAGCTCAGGAATTCACCAACACGGAGTACTATGTAATTTTAGTTTTTGTAGGCGTGTATATATTTTAGATGATACCTCTAAGACGAAAAATACATCGATGAAACTAAGACGAAAAGTTAAGGTTGATAACAAAATTAACACCTTAATTGAGTCCATGATTCGTCCATGTAGTTTAGGTCAAATCCTTAATTGAGTCCATGTCTTTTTTTAGTGTCTTATTGATCCTTATAATCAAACCATGTAACACCATTTATCCTTGTCGCTAAGTGTCGTTATATTCTCCGGTTAAGTCAACCCACATGCCTCTCACGTGAAGGTATTTTTTTCATCTCAATTTTGCACTATTAATTAAATTAAATATGGGTTTTGCTAACGGCAACCCTAAGGGTTGTGGTTAAGAGTATTTATTTTATTACAATTCTTGGTAAAAATAAAATTCAACCAATCAAAATCAAGTATCAATGGTATATTCATTAATTCCGGGATTGTCTCCACCTTTTTCAGGATGATCATCCAATCAAAATCATTCATAGTTTGTATTGTAATAAAATTTATTTGCTTAACGACAACCTTAAGGCTGTTGTTAGCATTTCCCATTAAATATAGTCAAAATAAATAAAGAATTTAAGCAACCCTCCACGTAATCACTTGACACCCACTTATAACACTATTTTTTATTTTTAGTTTTTTCATAATTTATTAGCATCATCATCATTTTTCTCATTAAAATTACAAAAACCTCAAGTAAAACAACCTTTACCAATGTTTCTTCCACGTGTATTATCACAAAAATACATTCAACAAAACCCACTTCCAAATTCAACAAAACCAGTGTATTGAAACACGATTCGACCCGGCCGGGTCAACCGGTTGAACCGGTTTCGGTCGAAAAAACGGGTCATATTAAACCGGTTTTATATTTTCGAAACCCGGTTAGACCCGCTGGGTTTCTCGTGAACCAGGTCATATTAAACCGGTTAGACACATTCAGCAAAAGCTGTTAACATTCAACAAAACCAAGAAATTGAGATGGCAAAAACACATTCAACAACCCAGTTTCAGTTCTGTATACTAAATCATTACCACAACAAATCACCTACCATCACCTCCTTAACAGGGCCGGCTTTGAGGGTGTGCAAGGTGGGCGACCGCACAGGGCCTCAAAAATTTTAGGGGCACCAAAATTTATCCCGTTAACAATTATATGCATTATTTCTTATAAACGATGACACTTTATATATAACATTTCTTATCGCAGGGCCTCATTATGTAATTTCGTTCAAGGTCTTAAAAAATTTCATAAATTTAGAGACGGCCATGCTCCTTAACAACCACGTACAGCCTCATCAGTCAGTGTCGGCCATATCCAAACACCTCTGTAAAAAATATAAGACAATGATAATGATAATGCCAACAGGAAAATGGACACTAGTAAAATTATACTAAGTCGTGCACTTTAAGAAAGGAATGGCTGAAACTGAGACATTATAATGGAATGGCAAGAGAAATTAAGAAAGGATGGACCTGGCCAAGCCAGAGAAGACCCGTTTGACTCAGTTTTTAAACTGATCTGGTTTTCTAAATGACCATTTATATAATTCAATGAACGCCCATGTTTGACATCATCTACAAGAACAATAGTTTTAAACAAAACACAATAAAGTATCATTTTAAAATCCCCTCAAACATGTAAGATGATAAAAGACCTTGCTTTAACAAGCTGCTAAGTCAAAGATATGTTCACACTTATCTTTCTAGTAACGGAATGGTTGAAACTGAGACATCATAATGGAATGGCAAAATGAAGAAAGGATGAGGATCAAATCGGGGAAAAAGGTAGGATTGACCCGACCAGAAAAGACATGTTTGACTTGGTTTTTAAAATTACCATTTTGACCTGGTTTTCAATATGACCATTCTTAAAATTCAAGAAACACCCATGCTTGCCATCATTTAAAAGAGCAGTTGTTTTTACAAAAAACACAAGAACAGATGTATCATCCCGAAAGCTAAACATCAGCACTAATCAATCATTGATTCATGTCTGTTTTACTTTGATCAGGACATATGCTGATGCGCGTGCAATTGCAATCAAAGCAAATCTAATAAAGAAGCATGTGTATGGCTATGATACCAACCACTAAACCACCTTCATCAGCATTCCCTTACAAATATGTTCACAGTTATCTTTCTAGTAACATAAACTAAACTGAATAATAAAGAAGACTGGCGTGATACCCGCAGCTTGATCTCGACACCTTGCAATATAGCACCATCGTCGTTAATACATGATAGAATCTGACTCATCAAGCAAAAGTAGTGTTTCCATATACGACCTCACGGAGAACGAATATACCTCTCCATTAATCCCAACACCATTAGTATGCCCTGACAAGGGTTCATAAACTTCAATTCCAGACTCATCAAAAATATCATCATCCAACAGTTCCATTACAACCTCACCATTGTTCCTAAACCCCACTACCCTATCTTACAGTGACTTACACTCAACCTTAATAGTATATATCTTAGTAACAGTTTATTAGCATTATCTTTCCTCGTCCACACACCACAAACATATTTCCCACCCTCAATATAATACTCAAGTAAACCAAGCGACTCATTCACCTTTGTCTCTCTTAAAAGAGGTGCATGTACTAATCTCTCCGGAAGACACACTTCACCAAACTTCTCACTCTTCAAATCAAACAAAATAACAAAATTAGACCTAACTCCATCATCCAAATATATAGAATCACAAGCATGGAAATAGATAACCCCATTGACAAAAACCTGAAGCCACGACAACTCACCCCATTTAAAAGGCACACTCGTATACACAATTTTCCAAACACGTGTATTTAAAGTAAAAGCATCCACCTCCCACATACTAGTTATTTCATCAACAATAATCTTAACAAGCTTAGGGTCACTAGTATCTGGACAAACACCAAACCCAACAACAATATCCACCGCTTTAGAGATAGAGATAACAATACCAATAGATTTCCTAAGAGTATGATTCCAAATAACAGCCATTCTAGTTCTCTGATCTATGTCTCCGCAAAAACATACCAGCCTGTCAACGGAGCTGAGTGTAAATGTGTTTCTTAATAATCTATTGGACTCCGGGGCGGTTAAGGGAAACTTTTGTTGGGGGAAAGTATTGTTATCGACAATCAAAGTATATGTTTTGACAAGATCCAACTCGTAAATTACAAGTAGATGATGTTGCGGGTTTGTATGATTGATGTGGTAATTTTTTATGAATTCCGCGCTGTCAATAAGAGACTTCCATTGTTTTGAAACGGATCGGAATTGAATTAATGATTTGACAGGAAGCCTTTTCATGATTTCTGATTGGATATCGAAAGGTATGTTATCTGACATTTTTTTATTTTGTTACGTTTCAACAAGCAGGGATTAAATTTTATGCCTAAAGCTTCCCGTCCTTTGGTGCTTCGTTCTTCTATTAGATCAGTTCCTTAACAAGTTGTAAATCAAAATTAATTACAATTGTAAGTGACATTTAAAGCCGAGCACATATAACTGAAGAAACGTATAAAATTAGGGATTAACACTATTAGCTCACATAAACTATTAACATGGATGACTATAATTGCTTAACAACTACCTAATGTTTATTTTATTAACATGAATCATAATAATAGTAAAAACAACTATTAAAAACAAAATTAAACTACTAACAATAGAAATGTATGTACATTACCAGATTTGAAATTACTCGATCAAAAGAAAATGCTATTTTGGAGTTTTATCAACAATTTGCTTGTGTATAGGGAGATCCGGTATTTTCTGAATGGAATTTTTAACTAAACGGGAATTTTGTCATAATAGCTAATTATAATAACTTAACGGGTGTTTGGCATTGTAGCTTGAAAGTGATAAGATAATTTTAGTAACCAAATAAACAAATCTGATTTTGATAACCTGTCAAACACTCGCAACTAATTATCTGGTGCAGACTCATTGCCTTAAAGGTAATAGGGTGTTTGGGTCTGCCTATTTAAGAGCAAATCTTAGTCGAAAATTATACTTAGAAATTTGCAGATTGATACCTTCATATATTTTGGAACCAAAATGAAGTTTTAAAATAAGCAAACCCCTAATTAATTCTGATTCTCGTAATCTCATATCACATAATCCAGGTACTTTATATAGAATAACTAAGAGAAGATGGACTTTATATAGCAACAATTTGTTACTTACTACATTCCATACGTGTTAATCCAAGCAAGCCGTAGTTTATATTATTTTGGCATTGGGTTTTCAAAAAAGTTTATGGATGCACTTAATCATCCATATAGCTACTATATAGCCGGCTTATGGCTTATTTGTTTTTGGGACTTTTTGTGGCTTATTTTGAGGCTTTTCGTCTTATATTAGGGTGTGTTTGTTTCATTAACATGTTTTAGGTCTGAATCTGACTACCACATCTTACTAGTAAGAGGTGTGATGTTGTTTGTTTTTTTATAATTGTTTGAATGGTTTTAATTATCCATCTTTTAAGATATATATTAATTCAATTTAGTTCATCATGCACAGTGTTGATCGGTTCGGGTTTATAATTTTTTGGCATTGGGTTTTCAAAAAAGTTTATGGATGCACTTAATCAACCATAAAGCTACTAACCTAGGGGTCGGCTTATGGCTAATTTGGTTTTGGGCTTATTATGTTTCATAAGCTAGCTCACTATTTGTGGCTTATTTTGAAACTTTTCAGATTATACAAGTTTGAAAATAGGGTTAATTACTTGAAAATGCATTATACTTGTCACTTTTTGTTATTGTGTGTACTGAACTTTTTTTTTCTTATTGTGTGTATCGAACTTTCAAATTTCGACCTTTGTGTGTATTTTTGACCATTTTACCCTTACTTTTTTCAAAATTCGAAGGGTAAAATGGTCATTTTACATGGCTAGAATAGTGACAAAATACACACAAAGGTCGAAATTTGAAAGTTCAGTACATACAATAAGAAAAAAAAAAGTTCAATACACACAATAACAAAAAGTGACAAGTATGATACATTTTCAAGTAATTATCCCTTGAAAATAAGCCACAAAAAGTGACATAATAAGCCAAAACAAAATAAGACATAAGGCGGCTATATAAGCCGAAAGAAACACCCCCTTTACACTATTCCTTATATATGTATGTCATGTCTGTCTAAGATTGACTCGAAAACAAGACAGAATGAGTCTTAAACCCAAACACCCCTTATTTAAAAAAAAACCCCAAATCAAAAAAAAAACAATTAAGTTATGTAACTAAGTAGCAAACAAGACAGAATAAGTCTTAAACCAAACACCCCTTATTTAAAAAAAACCCCAAACTTAAATATCACAAAAAAACAATTAAGTTATGTAACTTAGTAGCAAACAAATTATTATTAATCTTTTAAAAAAAACTAATTGTTGAAAAATGCAAAAGAAAATGTTGCTTACCGGAGACAGATGGAGACATGGAGTGTGTGAGCAGAGGAACACAGGTTCTTTTTTCTTTTTTCTTTTTCTAATTAATAATTTATACTATAAAATTACCAGGTTTAGTCCTTGTATATTGGTTTTATTTTATAATAGATCTTAACAAATGTAAAATTTGGTCCCTTGTTATTCTTTTATTATATTTTAATGAATGAAAATTTTGTTGGTTTAGAAAAGATGAAAAATTAATAAAATCATGGGTTACGAAATGGGGGAGGATTCTCTCAAGTTACTGTTACTTCGATCTGATCAAGGTTAGGACAATTTTCCAGCTATTCAGATTTGATCAAATGGCGCGAAATCAATTGATAAAAACCAAACTTCTCTTTAATCTTAACCATTCCATTGGATTTAATCCAAAGGTCAATATTTGTCTAACTTGATCAATCAAGTTACAAGAACTTGAGAGAATCCTCCCCCTTACGAAATTAGTGTTTAGCTCGAGTGATGGTGTTTATGGATATGTGAGTGTTAAAGGATGTGAAATTTTTTTTGATGTGACAATCATAAGGAAAACCATTTGCAATACGGAGCCCCGACCCGACCCGTGACCCAGCCCACAACCCGGCCCATTTTTCGGCCCAAAATCCGGCCCATTTTCCGCCCAGCCCATTTAGCATACATTTTACGAAATACACCCACACTATGACGCAAATGACGAAAACTACCCTCACTTTAAAAAAATTACAAAATTCCCCCTCTCCCACTAACGGCTGTTAAGTAACGACCGTTATCTTTATTTTTTTTAACAACTTACGAAAATAGTCCTTGGGGTCGGTCGTTACTTAACGAACGTTAAGTAACGACCGTCCTCATTTTAAAAAATTACAAAATTCCCCCTTCCCCCACTAACGGCTGTCAAGTAACGACCGTTAGTTTTTTTTTAAATTTACCAAAAATAGTCCGTTGGGTCGGTCGTTACTTATCGAACGTTAAGTAACAACCGTTTGTCCTTTGCGTCCCGCGGCGAAGCGCGGGTAATCCAACTCGTGACATGACAATTAAAGAGGTCATATGTCAACCGGTGATTTTGTGCCTTTGTGGTCTATCCAGGCTCGGTCCGAAAACAGGACCGAATCGACTAAAATCGAACTGGATAGAAAACCAATTTGGCTTAAAACACTAGACCAACAAACGGATTAAAATGTTGGGTCCATTATTGGGTTCGATCGGACCGCATACCGAAAATTATTAAAATGATGAAACCGAAAGCCAGATCAAAATACATTCTGTTCGATCCAACTTGCCATCTATAGTGCTCAGCCCTATAATCAAGCCCAAAAATACAAAAAACAAATGAACCGCCTAGTGGCTAGTACCACAAACTACAAAAGCCCAAAAGTGATTGCTAATATGGGCCATAAAACTACAAGAACCATTTTCGATAAAATTATTATATAGGAGTTCAACCATCAACGTGGTGAACTAGTAGTCAGATAAACTTATTTTTCAACAAAATATCTCACATTCAAATTTCAAAAAAGGAAAAGGATCCTCTAAAGTTATGGTCAAACATGATTGATCATGTTAAGTTTATTGTGAGTGAAAATAAATAAAACTTGTTCTTTATAATATGTTCTTTTTAAGGCTATGTAGGGATGAGCATGGTTCTGGAACCGGTGGAACTGGGACCGGAACCGTTGGATCCGAGAACCGAATTTTGAGAAAAAATAAGAACCGAGAACCGAACTAAATATATTTTTTGGTTCTGGTTCCGGTTCCAGTTCTTTGGGTCTATCCGGATAGGAACCAATATTCTAGAAAAAAAACCTAATGCATTAATGAATTAAGCCAACAAAAAGCATAAAAATTGAATCATGATTCTATTTGTTTTAAAACACAACTTACTGATAAAAGTAAAAAGCCAAACAAATTGAATCATGATCAATATTTATTTACACAAACTCGTGGGTATACGACTATATTTTCATAGTTATACATGAATTAAACTAAAGTAGCAGTAGCTTATGACTATCTCGTTAAATTACATATAAAAATCAAATATAAAACTTACCTCCATTGTTTTAATAATGAGTTTAATGAATTAAAGCTTAAGGTTTAAGGTGTTTGGCTGTGTTTTTAAAGTAGGCTAATATGGTTTTTATGGTACGTATAATTTAAGATTAATTTCATATATTACCCTATTATCATGATTAATTTATATATACCCAAAGTGCAAGTATTGAATGCATAATGTATACTGTTTTAATGCATGTTTGGGTATATATGAAAATTTTAATCTAAAATGAGAGGAGATATGGAATTGCCCTGAATTTAAGTATGGGAAAAATTACATAATTTTAGAATAATTGGATATTCGGTTCCGGAACCGAGAACCGATGGAACCGAACCGAACCGACCCAAGAACCAAAAAATCTCAAACTCAAGAACCGGAACCAACGGTTCTGGTTCCGGTTCGGTTTTTCTTGGTTCTGGTCTGGTTCTTGGTTCCGGTCCGGTTCTTTGGTTCTTTTGCCCATCCCTATGTTTGACAAAACTTAAAAGTTAAAATAGTTTTTTAACGATTTAAAATATGCATAAGTAATGATACGTTTAGCTGATTGAGAACGGTTATATCGAGTTGGCATATGCTTCAGTGTTAAGCTACGTTTTGCATTTTATATCATTAACAGCTTAGAAAACTAAAAAGTAGTGGCATGAAAAGATTATATTATATTATTAAATACAGTACTTATTTGTTAGCAACAAATATTTGGGCAAAAAGCACAATCCTATATATACTTTTGGGTTTAGAAACTATTTTGGGTATGTTTAGCGCAATGGTTCAGTTAGGCTAAAGTTTATATTATAAGCCGCAAATTTAAACTTATATTTTTATAAAATTGTTAGGTGAATTAGTTGGAGCTTAAGTTTATTAGTGTAAAATCGCATAAAAGGCATTTCAATTTTAATTTCATATATATGTTCATCTTTTACGTTGATAAATTCATTATTTTTTGAAGGGTAAATTCTTCAATTATTTGATAGTCTTAAGCTTCCTTAATCCTTCTTTGTGGTTTGGGCTTTTGGAAAGCATTAATGTCTTATAAAAGCGTCAAAGACAAACAACAAGTTTTCTTTTATAAGATAACTATAATTTTAAAAGCTCAAAACCCTAGTAAGCCTTTATAAAACCCGTTTTGCCAAACCTAGTCTTTCTCTTTTTAGAGTTTAGACAAATCATGTATCTTGAATTACGTATAAAATGTTTTGATCGTCTACAGAGTTAAGAGTAATATACAGCTAAAGTATAAGAAAATTATGTAAAAGATAATCCATATACGATTATGTATGTATTGGATTATTTATGTAGGGTTCGATGTAATCTAATATGTTGAAACATCTTTAACTTGTAAAGGTATTATTACTTGAAATAAATCCAAGATTATTAACTATGAAAACCTGTCATGAATACTATCATACTATGCGGATTCTAATTATAATTATTAGCAGAACACCTAACAGCATAATCAAAAGATTACTTTATTATCACACCTTGAACCTGCCTAACTTGCAGATTCCTAACCCCTAATACTAATCGCTAATACTTTGTACTCTTACTCTCGTATCCTAACTATGCCTTTCAAGGGGGTACTTTTAATCTGACTTAAAGTGATTAACCCTATTAGGCTTACAACCTGACATGCTTATCTTCTCCTAATACAACTCGTCATGTATATCTTCTCCTAGTATAATCCTTCTAAAACTCTAAAACTGTTATAAGCAGTACTTTGATATTGCTAACAGTACTTTAACATAACTAACAGTACTTTGATATAACTACCAGTACTTTGATATAACTAACAGTACTTTGTTATCTGCCAGCAGTACCTTACAATATTTTCTAACAATCCTCCCCTAACTTGATGTCAACTTGCTTAACTTCAAGTTCCTTCAGTTTAAGCTTCTTGTTAAGATCTTTCCAATCTTCTTCCATGTACAGCTTGTATCTTCATCTTGATTAGTATTCAGATCAGTTAAATATTCAAACATACCTTTTTCTTGTTTAGCCTTCACCTCTACAGATCTTAGAAGTTTTGATAACACTTTCACTCTTTAATGTAAAGATATGTCTGAGTATTTATGATCTTTAAATCTTTGTTCAGCAACAATCATTCATCTTGAATTAAATCTTCAACAGCAACAGGCCACCACAGGAACATAAATGGATTTTATGAGCCTTTACCAAGTAGCCATCCACTCTTGGGCTAGTCAGTCCATTGGTACCTAGAAAAGGTAAACTCCATGGAGGACTGAAACCATTTCAACTACTCAGAACATGAATCCTAGGTGAGTTGAAAACCTGAATAGTTTCTGGTAAACTATCACAACCAAGAACGAATTTGTCATGTCTTTACCTGTAGCCGTTTGCTCAGGACTAGTCAACTCTCAGTAATTTAAACATTGGTGAGTTGAGAACCATATAGTTTTGAGCAAACTATTAAAGCTATCAACGGATTTGAGTTCTCTTTACCAAAAGCCGTTTGCTCTGGAGTAGTCAATACTTCAGTGCAATACCATGGTGTATTGAGCACCATACAATTTTTGGTAAACTGTCAACCATCAACAGATTTGAGATGTCTTTACCAAAACTGTTTGATTTGGACTAGTCAATTCTTATGTCTGCTAGACATGGTGAATTGATTACCATTTGCTGTGTGGTGGTTAACCAACACTCAATCCCTTAAAACAGTTTTATTTTCCTTCAATCATTTGTGCCTTAAACCTTTTTGCACATTTAAAACTATTTATTCACCAAATCATTTTGTTTTACTCTTTTATCAAAAATCAATTAAGCTGACAGTACTTTCCAACAAAGTACTTCTAGTACTTATCTTTCTCATTTATCAAAAACATAAGTTAATTTTATTAAAAACATATTTGATAAATTAGATACCATACCAGAATCATTCTTCTTCTCTTTCCAAATCCTCCTTTTGCTTCATCACAAATCTTATTACATTCAAAGCATTCTCTGTTTCCTTTTGAACTTCTAACTTATGCTCTAACATTCTTTGCATAAGCTCTCTTGTAAGTGGATACCTTTGTTCTACCAACATATGTATCATAGTCCCATTCTCCAGTTCCAGTATATGCACCCCTGTGGACTCATACAATCTCCATCTTATGATTTCCCATTCAGTCTGATTTCTCCACAGTTCATCATCACTTTCTTCGGTTGTTTCCATCATAGTTGTTAGATCTCCATGTAATATCAAACCTAAGCCAGTTGGAGGAATATGTTCATAGTACTCTATCACCAATCTATGCAAGTTATGCAAGTCTTGTCTGTCCAATATATGCAAAACTTCATTGAGAGTGTTGAATGCTCTTATATGCCCATTGGCTCTTTGAACAGCAATATATTCCCCTTCAGGTGATTGAACAATCGAAAATCTTGAGATCAAAGAACGTTGTTCCATAACTTCTACATCTTGTGCACTATCACCTTCAAAATCCACAACCTTTAGAAAATTCTTAAGCTCATCATCTGATTTTTGTATTTTTCTCTTTTTGATTATCCTTGATGACTTCATTTTTCTAATGGTACCTTTTCTCTTCTTTGAAGGTTCTTCAGCTTTTACATTCATCTCCTTAATAGCTTGTTCATCTTCTGTTGACCCAATAGCAACAAATTTGTCATTGAACCTCTTCACCTTTTCATAAATATCCTTGATTTCTTCATAACTCTTGTTTTTGAGGTTTCTATAAGCTTTACCACCAACATTCCTTATATACTTCATCATCTGATTTCTTAGCTGAGAAATGTAGGAGGTTTTGCTTCTTCTTAGAATGCTGCTTGTTGCTCTTGCTCTAAATCTCCTTTGAGCAAGCTACAAGTCTCCACCAAAAACTTGCCCTTTTGTTTCTTCATAAAATTATCTCTTCTGTCTTTGCACCTCTGCGCCAGCAATCATCTCATAATCCTCTAATTTTCAGCTTGTAGTCCTTTCAGACCCACAAGTCTTTTTCTTTCCTCTCCTTCGTCCATTCACTACAACTTTTCTAGCAACTTCTTCATCATTTGCAGTCTCAGCAGCTCTTAATTGTTGAAGAGTAAGCTTCTTCTTCTTGGGTTCTTCCTTCATTATACCCTTACCTTTATCTTTTGGATCAAGAATTAGGTATGGTGATCAGGTCTTTCCTTGCTCAGGAATATTACCATGAATGGTAAGTCTTGCTCTATTCTTGGTCTTGTGATATCAACCGAAGATATCAACCAAAACCCTACCCGGCAATTAAGGTATCATTTTTTGAATTTACGCATCAGACTCATCCTTGAAAGGTTGGAAGGACCAGACTTCATCTTCCACTTCATTTCAATGAAGGGTTCATTACGTAGATTTGCCCCATAGTGCTTCATTTTACCTCATCAGAACTTCATGAACTTCAGCAATACCTTCATTTACTTGAGCAGTACTTTCAGGAACCGTCAGCGAAATAGAACAACAACATCATCAATTTGAGAATCACCTGAATTAAACAGCAACTTTCATTCAAACCAGTACTTCCTCAGAGACTTTCTTCCTCCCTGTTTGAAAGAAGAGTGAATTTTCATTTGATGTGCCTTCATAGCTTTTCTTCTTAGACAAAGTAAGTTTTAAGCTGGACAAAAGAACTGTTTCAAGCGAATCACAGCTTAATTTCTTCACAGGATCTTTATCTTTGTCTAATCCCTAAGAATTTGAGCAGCTTTTTAGTAACATTTTGCTTTTCATGCTGGAACCTCTCTAGTTAAACCATAAAGACCAAGATTTCCCTCATCTCCTCCAGATGTCTGATCCTCATCTGTAAGAGTATAATCATTGGGAGAAGCTGATCTTTCAGAAGCAACTGGACTTGGATTTTCTGCCTTTTTACCAGCTGAGGAATCATCACTATGATGTGAGGATGGAATAATGTTAAATTCTTCAGTATGCAATGAATGTGCAGCCCTTACAGCAGTAGCAACTTCTAACATAGGAGGAGTTAAAGGTGTGAGCTTCCCGAAAAACTTAGGACTACACTTGCGCATAAAGGTAAACACTTTTGGAGGTAAAACAACTGTTGGTAAGAAATTTTGAGGTTTGGTACTAATCTCAAGCTGTTTATTCAAGAACAGTTGAATGAACCTGGATACATCAAAAGGGCTTGCTATCCTTGAATTCCTTAACATCCATCAAAAATCAGCTTAGAGAAGTTTTAACATCTGATTTGTAGCTAGTCCGACCAAGCAGATCAATATTTGTCCCCAAATTATCCCATGAAGGTACCTTAGAGCTAGACCATGAAAGTAGGTATGAACAAGTATTTCCATTGATGACTACGGAGAGGGTTAGAAAAAGAGATATGTAAGAGTTTTTTTCACCTCATACCCAATATCCCTTAAGGGTCCCAAATTACCTGCTATCAAAAACAGTAGTGCCATCTTCATCATTAAACATCAAATCAGTACGAACTCAGAAGCTTCTGACACCAATATCTCTTTCCAGCAACCTTACTCAATGTGAGCGACTTTCATTAATCATACGCCCTTCGCAAAGTATTCCAAAATTGTTGAATCCACTGTTGAATCACAACCGATCACCAAAAGTGCATATTTCACATAACAACCAGTGAGAAAGTCTATATCGTAATGAAAATCAGCATTACCCTCTGTCATCTCAACACAAGCAATCATATATAGGTTTGTTGCAGGAGTTCATGATAGCGCATTAACTCGAAATTGGGCGTGAAAATGAATTAGGGTTCAAAAGATTATAGTACGAAATCGCAAGATTAAGTGAGAGATACTTGGAATTCGTAGGAGTATTTTATAGTTAGAGAAAACTGCCCATAAAGTAACCGATAAATTAACATTTTACCCCCTCAATTGGACGTCTGACCCAACGGCTATAAATAGTACTTTCAATGCTAGCAGTACTTTCTAAGCAGAACAGTACTTCACTCTGGCGAAGCAATACTTTTCTTTTTATGAAACCCCCCCCACCCCCCCCCCCCCCAACCCCGCCTCCCCTCCCCCCCCCCCCCCCTCCCACCCCCCCCGCCCCCCCCCCCCCACCACCCCCGCACCCCCACCCCCCCGCAAGTTATGATGAAATCAAATAACAAAAATCTTCCTATCTCCGATAGCATCTCTTCAAATCCAACCCTAAATCGCATGAAGTAGCAAAAATAACCACAATTGCATCATATCTTAAAAAGTCAATCATCTCTGACTTTATACCTCCCCTTAAGAATAACATCAAATCTTCTTTCAAAGTCCATACATTACAAGCAATCCTCCCCTTAAACATAGCTATGGGTTCATCATTCCAATATTGACTACCAAAGAGTTGAACCTTGCCAAGTCAAATCCTTTGGTCAGTAAATCTGCCACATATCATCTGTATATACCTGACGGCACATTAATTAGCCTTTGATCATAACAATCTCTGATGAAGTGATGCCTAATCTGAATGTGCTTTGTCTTTGAATGGAAAACAGGATTCTTCACAATGCATATGGTACTCTCATTGTCTATATGAATATTAGTATTCATGAAATTGAAACCATAATCAAAAAGTTGATTTTTTGCATCAAGAACCTGTCCATAGACAACGTGCCGCTGCTACATAGTCCTCTTCAGCAGATGAGAAAGCTAAATTGTTTGTTTCTTGCACTGCCAAGAAACCAATCTCCTTCTAAGATATGACATCCACCAGAAGTTGATCTTCTATCATGATTCCCCCAGCAAAATCACTAAAAAAATCAGAAAAAGGCTTCTAAATGAAAAGGAAATCCCTTGGGATACCATAAACCCAATTTAGGTTGATGTTTGAGATACCTAAAGATCATTTTCACTGCATTCATATGGGAAACTTTTGGAGTGACTTGAAATCTTGCACACAGACAAACAGCAAACATAATATCTGGTCTTGATGCAGTCAAATACATAAGACAACCAATCATTGATCTGTAAAGATGTACAATCAACTCTTACCCTTCATCTTCCCCAAGACTTTATGAAAGCTTCAATTGGTGTAGTACTGGCTAAATGTTTTGAAGTCAATTTGTTAAGAATAATCCTTCCACTATACTTGGCTTTGACTTAGGAAATATCCCAGTAGACTTTGCTTAACTTGAAGTCCCAAAAAAGAAAGTAAGTTCACCCAATGAACCATCGTAACCTCTTTTTTTGCCTACCTCTTCAAATTCCTAACCATCGATGTCTTAGTGGACCCTAATATAATATCATCCACATAGACTTGAACCAACATAATATCTTTTCTGTCCCTTTTGATAAACAAGGTTTTATCAATAGCACCTCTCCTATAGCCATGTTTCAAAAGAAAAATAGAAAGCCTCTCATACCATGCTCTAGGAGCTTGATATAATCATATAATGCCTTGATTACCTTATAGACTTTGTTTGGATGATGAGGATCTATAAATCCTGGAGGTTGACTGACATAAACTTCTTCTGTGATATTGCCATACAAAAATGCACTTTTGACATCCATTTGATAAACGAAGAATCCCATAAAAGATGCAAAGGCCAAAACATTCTAAGCTTTCATTCTTCAACTGGTGCAAAAACTTCATCTAAACTAACACCTTCTTCCCTGTCTATACCCTGTTCAACGAGTCATGCATTATTCTTGATGATAGTACCTCTTTCATGCTCTTTTGTTTTTTGAAGACCCCTTTATTTCAATAACTCATTTCCATCTGGAAACACATGAGACACCTCATACATTCTGTAGCTTGAACTGAAGCAGTTCTTCTTGCATTGCTTCAACCCAACTTTCATCTTGCAATGCTTGTGTTATCTTCTTGGTTTCTTCTTGAGATAAAAAGCAGGCAAACAAGTAAAATTATGCTGATCCTTTGTGATTTGTTCTGTTTTGCTTACAAATAAAGCTGAACAATGCTTGATGTGGAGTAGAGGTACCTTGCAGCTGTTTTCTTGTTTTAACTCCTGAAGCAGTAGGACCAATGATCTGACTTTGTGGATGATTTTTATGAATTCTGAGTGTTGAAGAAGAACTAACATCTATGGTGTTATCCATATTGTTGAGATCAAGATCTATCTCTTCCTCAGTATCTTATTTTCATAATCAAAGAAATTTCCATTAAAAATCCATCCTTAGGCATAATCATCATCAGACTCTGATAGATCATAAATTCTTTGCCTTTTTCGTTCTCTTTTCAGATACAATTCTTGATTTTTCATAGGAGTATGAAGCAATTGATCCTCCTTGAAGCATCAGATTCTCAAACTCCTTCTGTAGATCTTGGTTTTCTATAGACAAGGGAACTTCTTTAACGACAGTACTTTCATCAGAATCCTTGTTCTGAGCATCATTTGTAATGGCTCCTGAAACAGCTTTGTTCCCAATAGAGCTTGAACCATGGACTATAAACTGCTGATCATCTACATCTTCAAAGTCAACTGAATTGGATTGTTTTACAGCTGTATCAACTTGATTTTCTTTCCTTACAGGAATGTAGTTCAGTGAAGGAGTTAGAATGTCAAGGTCAAACATCCAATCAGGACCTTTTCCTTTCTGATTCATCTGATCCTCAAGAAAATCCACATGAAGACAATCTTGTACTTTTCTGGTAACCCTATTGTATACTCTAAAACCTTTGTTGTTAGTAGAGTAACCCAACAAATATCCTTCTTCTGATTTTCCTTCAAATTTACCCAAATGATCCAAGGTATTCAATATAGTCAAAGGACATCCAAATGGTTTCATGAAGCTGATGTTAGGAGATTTTCCCATTAACAACTCATAGGGAGTCTTCATTTGAGGTTTAGTCACCAATACCCTGTTTAGTACATAACAAGCAGTATGTACTGCTTCAGCCCAGAATTGAATTGGTAGAAGTGAATCTGCAAGCATGGTTCTAGCTGCCTCAATGAGAGTCCTATTCTTTCTCTCAGCAACACCGTTTTGCTGTGGAGTCCTTGCAATACTGTACTCTCTTTGGATTCCTTTCTTGGCACAAAATTCATTCATCAACTTATTTTTGAACTCTGTCCCATGGTCACACCTGATGGTCTTCACTTTTCGTCTTAGCTTGTTTTCTAAGCCCACAATCAAGTCATGAAGTATGTCATATGTCTCATCTTTGTAGACCAAGAAAAATACCCAGCTGAATCTACTGCAATCATCAGTTACCACTAAGCAGTACTTTTTCTTGTTCAAACTTGCTACTGAAACAGGTCCAAATAAATCCATATGGAGCAACTCTAAGGGTTCTCTAACTGTTTTCTCCTCAAGCTTCTTGCAAGAAGCCTTATGTTGTTTACCCTTTCTACAAGCCAGACATGAATGATCATGTTTGAATGTCTTAGAAGGTAAACCTCTGACCAGATTGCTCTTAACCAATTTGTTGATATTCTTGAAGTTCACGTGCCCCAATCTTCTGTGCCACAAAATAGCTTCATCTTCAGATGCTCTTGCAACTAAACATGTTACTCCTCCAGAAGAAATGATACTCTTGAGATTCAGACTGTATACATCATTCTTTCTAGGAGCTCTGAGAAGCACAAGGTTTTCATCAACAATCTTAAATTCTGGTGATAGAATTAGACACTCAGTATCAGTAAAGAGAACATTATGCTTTTTGTCACAGATCTGAGAGACAGATAGGAGATTGAATTTGAGTTCCTTCACATAGCTGACATTCTCAAAATCTATGCATGATGTCTTGATGGTTCCCTTTCCTGTGATTCTTCCTCCTTTAGGGTCATTACCAAAAGCTACATAACCTCCTTTGTAATCCTTGAAATCTGAGAGTTTGTCCTTGTCTCCTGTCATACTTCCAGAGCAACCACTATCAATAATAGCATGATCTTTTAGTTCCTCTTCTGGATTTCCCTGCACACACAATGAAAGGAGTTAAACTCTCTTAGGAACCCAAGTCATTACTGACTTGAATTCCCCTAATGGAGTTACATACTCAAATTTCTTGAGTTTGTAAGATCCATTATTCTTGTGCCTATGATCTAGATAAGCCCCCTTTGGTCTCCATGTTTGTGTTGGACTTGTCACAACACTCCCTTTTTCACCCTTAGTCTGTGGAAGTACTGCTTGTGTCCCAGCAGTACTTTCTTTCTTAACCCATTTAGATTTTATAATTGGTTTTGGGCTTTTTGGTTTGTCAACAATTCTTGTATTGAAAAACCTTGTGGGTGGTGAAGAGCTTGAAGCTCTTGGTCTTACATTATCCATTCTTGGATAATAAGGTCTACCAGTACTTGTGCGAAACACTGGTCTTGGGAAGTATGGCCTAGCAGTAATTTGTGAAAGTACTGCTTTTGAGACCTTTGGTCTAGCAGTATTTTGGTAAAATGCACTAGCAGTACTTTGTGAAGGTACTGCTTGTGTCATTTTTGATCTAACAGTACTTTTCAAACCTTCCCTTGTAAGTACTGCTGATGGGATAAAAGACCTTCTTTGATGAGGGTACCTATAGTCACTTGAGAAATTTCTGTGATTTACCCTACTTGTGTTATTCCAAACTGATCTTGAATCCCTTGATCCCTTTGTTTCCAATGGTTTAGGTTTTTGGGTCTTTTTGAGATTTCTTTCATGTAGATCACAATCCTTGATTAAGTGATCAGGACTGTAACATACAAAATATAATTTACCATCTCTGCACCCAAGTCCCCTTCTCCTAGATCTTTGACCAAAACTATCCTTATTCCTAGGTGATTTGTTTTCAGAAGATGTTTCTGATTTCAAAACAGTTTGCTTCTTAATTTCTGAAACTCCTAGTGGAACCTCTTCATCATCACTATCAACCCAATCTTCAATAATGACCTTGTTTCTATCAATGTTAGACTTAACAGTATTTTGGGTTTGTTCTTTGTTTTTGATTAAGTCATTACTGTTTTTAGATTCACAAGATTCATGATCTGTTCCACTAGACTCTGAGTTTTGTTTGTTAATCACCTTATTCCTGATTGCAAGCTCATCTATCCCAGTAAAAGCAACATCTGCCCTAGGTGGCATAATTGTACCTATGGGTGGAGGTACTGCTTTGTATGCCTTTTCTCTTTTGAAATTTTCATACAAAGGACCAATCAAAGTTTCATCCTAGATGAATTGTATACTTTTTCCTCACTACTACTATATTCAACTCCAAATCCTATGCATGTTTTATCATTCAAAACTTTTTGTTTATTTAGGATTTCAGTTTGCAATAGAGTAGCATTGCTCCATTTTTCAAGTTTTTCTTTCAATTCATCCCTTTCTTTTATGACATTTTCAAATTCTTTTTGTTTTTCGCCTAATTTCCAATCCCTCATTTTTAAATCATACTCCATCTGTTCATATTTATCACCCCATGCGTATTCATTCTTTTCATGTGTTCTAATTATGACCTCTAATGATTCTAAGCTCAATTGATATCCCTGAATTTCTAACCTAGCTCTTTGAAAATTATCTTTTTCAGTTTGATAATCATTCAACAATTTTTTATAAGATTTACTGCAATTAGAACAGTAGGGTACCTCTGAGTTAGAAGAATCGGTTGAGCTTGTAGCCATCAAAGCAAGAGCAACTGGTGCATTATCAGCTTCTTCGCTCCAGTCAAAAACTCCAAGTCCATCTTGTCCAAGATCCACATGGTCTGCATCAATCTCTATGCTCCAATCATCTTCTTCAATTCCATTCAGTGCCACCATAGCAAAAGTCACAGGATCATCATCAAATTCCTTGGTCCAGTCAATTTCACCTTGGCTGTCTTTTGCTACCAAAGCTTTTGAGTTTGAATCTTCAATGGGCACAATTCTCTTTTCCTTACTTCCATTTGCTCTGTTTGCCTGATATTTAGCAAACTTGCATTCCCTAGCAAAGTGACCCAACTTCTGACAGTTAAAGCATTCAATCTTTGACTTGTCAAAGGTGATTCCATTTTTAGGCTTGAGGTCTATGGGTCTTCCTGTCTTTCTCATGAACTTTCTTATTCTTGCAGTTATCATAGCTACTTGCCATCTGATGTCAATTTCTTCCATAGCATCATCATCAATTTGCAGCAAGTCTTCATCATCATGAGTTTCAGGCATAGAAGCTTGTTGAGCAAAGAAAGAACATATGATTTCATCTGAGTTAAAAGAAGAGTTGAGAGTTTCTTTCAACTTGCTTGATGAAGCCTGAGCATACCCTTTGGTGATGATTTCAGAATTATCATTAGCAGTACTTTGTCTAGAAGTACTGCCTTTGATTTCAGCAGACATAAAAGCAATACTTTGTGAATTTGAACTTGAAGCACCCTTCAACTCATGCTCATACACCTTCAGGTTGTTATAAAGATCATCAAAGTCCAATTCATCTAATCCAGGTTGTCCTCTAATCATTGTAGCAACCACATGCCACACATATGGTAGACTTCTGAGAAATTTTAAATTTGCATATTCACAGGATACCTTAGCATCATATAACTCTAGCATACTAATAATCTTCTGAAATCTTTCGTATGCTGAGTCTAGCTCTTCTCTGGCTCCAACAACAAAGGTTTCAAATTGTTGTTTCAAGAGATTTTTCTGCATCTTCTTAGATTCCTTATTGCCTCCAAATCTTGCTTTTATAGCAGCCCACAAACTCCTGGCGTCTTGAGCATCATGGAAGCTCAAGAGATGTCTATCTGGTATCGCAGAGAGCAATATGTTGAGAGCTTTCTCATTGTTTCTCCTAGCATTGACAACAATTAAGGTTTTTGGTACAGAAGGTTGTCCTGAGGAAGAAGTTGGTTCTGTTGTAGCCTGGTCACCATTAGTGATTATATCCCATAGAATATGATTAGTAATTGCAATATACTGTCTTATCTTCATGCACCATAGGTCATACTTACCCTTCTTGATGATTGGAATTCCTAGTGCAGTGACAGATGAGGCAGGAGGGTGGTTTTCAGCTTCAGACGTCGTTAGTGTTTTGCGAAGATATCGGATCTTCAAAGTTCTTGTAAATTAGAATTTCCTCACAAGCTTTGATACCACTTGTAGGATTGATGTACTCTAATATGTTGATCCTTTAACTTGTAAAGGATATTATTACCTTGAATAAATCTAAGACAATAACTATGAAACGCTGATAATGAATACTATCAACTATGCGGAATCTAATTGATAATATTAAGAAGAACACACAGCAATAACCAAAAGATTACTTTTATTATCACACCTTTGAATCTGCCTAACTTTGCAGATACCTAAAACACTAATAATTCTAATTGCTAAATCTTCTTCTAAGATTTGTTCTAATACTTGTACTCGTACTCGTACTCGTGATTGAAATGAGAATAATTCGGAATTCGAGTTAAGAATGGTAAAAGGATTTTTGAACTTTTATTCTACTACAAATATAATAGCAGAATTAAAGACAATTAACTTAGCTCGAAATTTAAATGCACGAAAAGTAAAAACGCGAGCTAAAAATGAAATTTAAAATCTAAGGCACAACTTTTACCAAACTTTATACCTAAAAATCACAAATTTAAAAAGAAAATTTTAGGAAAAAGAATCAAAAAATTTCAACTATTTTTCTATTTTTTATGAATTATCTAAGAAAAAGAAATTAACTAAAATCTATTTTAATTCCTAAAAATTATAAATCAAACGAGAAAAATAAGGAAAAATGGTTTTTAAAAACTACAAAGGTGCAGAAATTTATTGGAACTAAAAGCCCTAATTTATATACTCTAATTGAAACCTAATTTGATCAATTAAAACTTTTTAACCTAATTTTATAAAACTAAAATCAAAAATATTAAAACTATTTTATTTAATCTAAAAAGACAGGGTAGAAAATTGATAATAAGGAAAGAGAAGGGTAGGCGGGGTAACTACTAAAAAGTTACACTCTAGTGAAAACGGGTACCCCTAAACTATTGAAAATTGACAGAATGAACCCTACGAATAGGCTTATTTTTGGCTTATTGAAAAATTGGGATTCAGCTAAAACTCATCAAAACTACAAACTTGTTAAAGAGCATATTCGTAAACAACAGAGTAACAAAGTGCAACTGTGAACGTTTAAACAACTGAGAGGTAAGGCTAGACGGGAGAATGGAGGCTATGTTGTGAACGAGTGCATGATGCGCGGAGAACAGCGAGCACAGGTATGTAGTCCCTATGGTTTAGATCTAGGGGGGGGGGTGGGGAATAAGTGTGTCGATATCATATTTTGTCTCTCTCTCTCTCTCTATCTCTCTGTACGAGGGGCGCGGAGTGGGTTGGGGCAATGCTGAGGGAGGGAGGAGTCACAATGGGATGACGTGTTCGATACACTAGCTGATTCAGAGGAAGGGTGTGATAGGCGTACAAGTGATATTGCTAAAATTCTTAACACTAAGCTTAACCAGTATAACATATTAGTAAAGGAGTGTCACGATTTTTGAGCTTTGGCGACTCAACAACAGGAAGGCCTCTTCATACATCAGACACCATCTCTTTAATGCTCAACACGAACACATATGTATTTACAGAACGTATTAGATCGCTACATACAAAGTTCCAAATCCTGAAACTTTTCATTGTCGATAAATCTTCGAAGCGCGAGACTATAGAATGCCACAGAGTGTTCGCCTACATGGGCATCTTAAAGGTGTCGCAGTCCGCTTATATCTGGAGAAAATAGCATAGTATAAGTATGTGACAAGATATAACTTTAACTGCATATGACTTTAATCTGGGTCACTCTTAATCATGGGTCTGTCGTGTGAAGTTCTGAAGCATGGAGCATGTAACTAGGGGTCCATTAAAAACAGACGACACACTAACAATCTGTATATCTATAGTGACAAACCAATACTCAGACATCGCAACAACCGAGATACATGACATATCTATACTTAGTATGGTGCTGGCTGTTCAGTATGTGGATTATAATATTGACACTTTGTTTTATGTTGACATTCTTAGGGTGAAGGACGAGTGGGTAAAGAAACAATAAATATTCCCACTATTCAAACTAATCTGCCATTACAGATGAGTACCATCAACTCAAAAATATAATCTATGCAATCTCTAACAGATGTAAAACACACAAGAATCCTGTTATAACATCTGCGATGCTAAACCTTCTACCCTGACGATTGTAATCAAAAGTACACTATAACACAGAAACGTGGTAAACCAGGGCACAAGCCGTCTCCAATACTCCAACAGCACGTAACAAACTATACTACGAGTCAGGACGTAAATCACTAACTCACAGCGAACAAATACACAATTCTCTGCACATCCTATATCTTTCTAACTGGGAAGTAGGTGGCGGTGGGAGGGGGGGACGGTCGGGATATAGGCTGTATTAAAGGTGGGGGGGGGCCTACTCCTAGATCTTTGACCAAAACTATCCTTACTCCTAGGTGATTTGTTTTCAGAAGATGTTTCTGATTTCAAAACAGTTTGCTTCTTAATTTCTGAAAATCCTAGTGGAACCTCTTCATCATCACTATCAACCCAATCTTCAATAATGACCTTGTTTCTATCAGTGTTAGACTTAACAGTATTCTGGGTTTGTTCTTTGTTTTTGATTAAGTCATCTCTGTTTTTAGATTCACAAGATTCATGATCTGTTCCACTAGACTCTGAGTTTTGTTTGTTAATCACCTTATTCCTGATTGCTAGCTCATCTATCCCAGTAAAAGCAACATCTGCCCTAGGTGGAATAATTGTACCTGTGGGTGGAGGTACTGCTTTGTATGCCTTTTCTCTTTTGAAATTTTCATACAAAGGACCAGTCAAAGTTTCATCCCCAGATGAATTGTTACTTTCCTCACTACTACTATATTCAACTCCAAATCCTATACATGTTTTATCAGACAAAACTTTTTGTTTGTTCAGGATTTCAGTTTGCAATAGAGTAGCATTGCTCCATTTTTCAAGTTTTTCTTTCAATTCATCCCTTTCTTTTATGACATTATCAAGTTCTTTTTGTTTTTCGCCTAATTTCCAATCCCTCATTTTTAAATCATACTCCATTAGTTCATATTTATCACCCCATGCGTATTCATTCTTTTCATGTGTTCTAATTATGACCTCTAATGATTCTAAGCTCAATTGATATCCCTGAATTTCTAACCTAGCTCTTTGAAAATTATCTTTTTCAGTTTGATAATCATTCAACAATTTTTTATAAGATTTACTGCAATTAGAACAGTAGGGTACCTCTGAGTTAGAAGAATCGGTTGAGCTTGTAGCCATCAAAGCAAGAGCAACTGGTGCATTATCAGCTTCTTCGCTCCAGTCAAAAACTCCAAGTCCATCTTGTCTAAGATCCACATGGTCTACATCAATCTCTATGCTCCAATCATCTTCTTCAATTTCATTCAGTGCCACCATAGCAAAAGTCACAGGATCATCATCAAATTCTTTGGTCCAGTCAATTTCACCTTGGCTGTCTTTTGCTACCAAAGCTTTTGAGTTTGAATATTCAATGGGCACTACTCTCTTTTCCTTACTTCCATTTGCTCTGTTTGCCTGATATTTAGCAAACTTGCATTCCCTAAAGCATTCAATCTTTGACTTGTCAAAGGTGATTCCATTTTTAGGCTTGAGGTCTATGGGTCTTCCTGTCTTTCTCATGAACTTTCTTATTCTTGCAGTTATCATAGCTACTTGCCATCTGATGTCAATTTCTTCCATAGCATCATCATCAATTTGCAGCAAGTCTTCATCATCATGAGTTTCAGGCATAGAAGCATGTTGAGCAAAGAAAGAACATATGATTTCATCTGAGTTGAAAGAAGAGTTGAGAGTTTCTTTCAACTTGCTTGATGAAGCCTGAGCATACCCTTTGGTGATGATTTCAGATTTATCATCAGCAGTACTTTGTCTAGAAGTACTGCCTTTGATTTCAGCAGACATAAAAGCAATACTTTGTGAATTTGAACTTGAAGCACCCTTCAACTCATGCTCATACACCTTCAGGTTGTTATAAAGATCATCAAAGTCCAATTCATCTAATCCAGGTTGTCCTCTAATCATTGTAGCAACCACATGCCACACAGATGGTAGACTTCTGAGAAATTTTAAATTAGCATCTTCACAGGATACCTTAGCATCATACAACTCTAGCATACTAATAATGTTCTGGAATCTGTCGTATGCTGAGTCTAGCTCTTCTCTGGCTCCAACAACAAAGGTCTCAAACTGTTGTTTCAAGAGATTTTTCTGCATCTTCTTAGATTCCTTATTCTTCCAAATCTTGCCTTTTATAGCACCCATAACTCTTGGCATCTTAGCACATGGAAGCCTCAAGAGATGTTTATCTGGTATTGGGGGGGGGTGCAGAGAGCAGTATGTTGAGAGCTTTCTCATTGTTTCTCCTTGCATTGACAACATTTGAAGTTTTCGGTGCAGAAGGTTGACCTGAGGAAGAAGCTGGTTCTGTTGTAGCCTGGTCACCATAGGTGATTATATCCCATAGAATATGATCAGTAATTGCAATATACTGTCTCATCTTCATGCACCATAGGTCATACTCACCCTTCTTGATGATTGGAATTCGTAGTGCAGTGACAGATGAGGCAGGAGGGTGGTTTTCAGCTTCAGACATCTTTAGTGTTTTGCAAAGATATCGGATGTTCAAAGTTCTTCTTAATCAGAGTTTCCTCACAAGCTCTGATACCACTTGTAGGATCGATGTACTCTAATATGTTGAACCTTTAACTTGTAAAGGATATTACTACCTTGAATAAATCCAAGATAATAACTATGAAACGCTGACACTGAATACTATCAACTATGCGGAATCTAATTGATAATATTAAGAAGAACACACAGCAATAATCAAAAGATTACTTTTATTATCACACCTTGAACCTGCCTAACTTTGCAGATTCCTAAACACTAATAATACTAATCGCTAATACTTCTTCTAAGACTCGTACTCGTACTCGTGCCTCACTATGCCTTCCAAGGGGTCCTTTTATAGACATCAAGGATTAACCCTATTGGGCTTACAACCTTATTAGGCTTACAACCTGCCATGCTTATCTTCTCCTAATACAATCCTTCTAAAACTCTAAAACTATTATAATCAGTACTTTGATATTGCTAACAGTACTTTTCTATAACTAACAGTACTTTAATATCACTAACAGTACTTTGTTATCTGCCAGCAGTACTTTACAATATTTCCTAACAGTAACACATTTATTTCAAACAACGGTGGGACAAAACCAATCACAATTGGGTGAAAGTTCAACAATTCCAACTGATCCCCATCACACACCCACCTTTATTCAACCATCTACTCAACCTCAAAAGACACAACAACCTAGGAAGCCTAAAAGAAAGGACACTCAGGTACCTCAGCTTAGTGATTCTATTGAGAATGTTGCAGATGAGGCTGTCCATAAGGAGTTGGGTGACAGTTTGGTGAGGGCTGCCATAACTGTTTCTAGCTTAGAAGCAGAGCAGGAAAGTGGTAACATAAATAAGACCCAATACAAGGCAACACCTAATGAATCTAGTTCCAAATGAACTAATTCAGGTGGTGGTCCCTGATGCCAAGAAACCATGAGGGATACTATTGCTCAAACTAGGTTTGAGAGTGTATCTAAACATTCTAATGATTCACTGCTCGCAAGAGGTAACACACTTCAAAGTGATGAGGATAGTGTTAGCCTTAGTTATATTAAGACAAACAAGAATGTTATCGGTCTTATAAAGTCAAATTGGGTCTTGTAAAGTAATAAGCAAGTCGGGATCAACGGGCTTGGATTGTAATCTAATATTGTCCGTGTTTTGGGCTCAAAGCCCAAGATATACCAAGCCCGGCCCAAGTAGAAAAGCCCATAAGCCTACATGTTGGCTAGGGGTATAAAAGAAACCCTCTCCACACATGGAGAGGGTGTTGGTTGCACTTCTTTCACTTGTAACTCACCATTTCTCTCTCTTAATCTAATATTCCAAGTTCTTTTCATCTCTTTTCTTTCTTTCTTTTGCCGGCTTATTTATGGATTATTCGGGTTTGCTTATTAGTTGTGAAAGATTATCATAAGACTAACATGTCAACAGAAGTTCATCAAGCAGCTGAGACAGTAACAACGTCAAATGAGCTGGATTTGCTATTCGGTCCTTTGTTCGACGAATATTTCAATGGAGAAAATCAAGTTGTTTTAAAGTCTTCCGCTGTCACTACTACTGATGCATCAAATAAACGTCAACAACAACCTGATTCAACTTCATCCACTTCAACTCTAGCTACAACTGTCACTGCTAATGGAAACTTCAATTTGTAAATATTTTTATTCTCTCTTTATTTTTTATTTATAAAAAATTTTGAAAAAGAAAATACAAAAATATAAAACCAACAAAAAGAAAATAGAAAAATATAAAACCTAGAAAAACAAAATATAAAATCAGAAAAATTTCAAAAATACCAAAAAGAATCTTCTCGACATGTCTCTTGGAATCGATAACATTTACGTACCTAGAAATGTTGATTAACATCGACACGGGCGTGTAAATAAAGTTCGAGCAAGAGTTTCAAATGCTTTCAAAACATGTCATTTCTAAATTTTTCTCTATGACTTATGTACATTTCAGTGCATAACTCGGTCCCGAATGTAATAGGGAAGTGTACGCTTCAGTGCGCTTACTTTAAAAATAGAAGAGAAGTCTTCTATCATGTGTTTTTAAAATCGTTGAACGCAATTTAAAAAAAAAGAACTTTCAATGTCAAAATTGTCTACAATATAATTTGTGGTATTTTTCCATAAAAAGTGGTGTTTGTTAAAATTGTGTGTTCAACACTCCCTTCCTCGAATAATTTTCAAAGAATTGTAGTACGTAGAATGTCATTTTATGTGAATCAATTTCTGAGGGGGAGCTTTTTAAAACAAAGCCTTTTAATGTGTTGGGTACATCTCATAAATGTCAATTTTATGTATCCAAACACATCTTGTGAAATTAAAATGTGGAAACTTATAATGTCAATTATTAATATACATTGTTCACTAAGGCATCTCACTCCGTCTTCAACATTTTGTGGTGTCATATCAATTTTTCATTCCAATGTCAAGTTTTAATAAATATTGGTATCCCACATATACTGTTGAAGGGGAGCTATCAGAATCTGAATTCATGCAATATCGTGGTATAATTTTTCTCCCCATGGAATTTTTCATGTCAAATTTTAATCAATTGGTATTTCAAATACTAAGTGTTTTATTATTTAAAATAAGGGGAGAAAATGTGATTAAAATATGTTATAGACGAATGTGATCTTTAAGACTCTAAGTGCAACTCTTTCCTTCATGTGCTAAACAATTTCGAATCTCGGAGCACATGTGTAGGGGGAGTATTTGAAAATAACAATGTCAGAAAATGGTTTTATGGTTCGATCTCTATACCCAACAACCTATTAATTTCACGACGATTCTGAAGTCATAAGGTGGTTAGGTTAGGTATAAGTCCTACGATCCAACCAGAACCGGAGGGATCTACCCAAGGACACTCCATAGTTAGAAATAGCAGTCCTTAGGTATGATTGGAGAAGAATGTGTATAAGGGAAAAATGCCGACTAAGATTGAGCTAACACTAGAACAATCACAACAAGGTGTTAGTAATGACGTCTTGGTAAGCATTGAAGGGGTTGAAGAATTAAAAAGAAATGTATGGATAAAGGGTGAAAACAAAGCAGCCCTCCTTACACCTTAGGCAGAAACCGGGTCAATACATAATCTATCAAAATCACAAAGATGATTGTTGATATTGAAGACGACATCATGGACCCAGTGATGCAATGCACAACCCTTCCTAGCCATTCGAGTTTCTCTCAAAAGAAACTTGTCTCATTTGTCACGGAGATACACACGTTATCTATTGACATCTCACTCCGAGATTGTTGAGCAGCAGTTTGCTCCAGCCTCCGATTACTAAAACCAAAAGTGCACAAATCGAGTCTAGAGCCAAGAAGAGATCAAATTATAAATCTCATTAGGACACAATGTCAAAATACTCTTGCTGAACACCATAAAGTTCACAAGTTGTAACAAAGAGTCCTACGCATTATCCTTGAGATCTTGCCAGAACATCCGAGTGATACTTAAGTATTCACAGTGAAGATGGAAATCCTGCTTGAGCCAACATCAAACAAGCTCTTGGTAGGTGACTTGCAAGATTCTATATGAATCAAGCTTGTGATAACTGGATATCAATTTTGGTCCAGTAAATGAATTGACGACTAAATCAGAAAGATAGTAACTATCTGATTCACTCTTACTGTGTTGTCTGCTTTGAGACGTTCTGGTAATGAGAACTAGCAAGCATGGTGAATCTAATACATCTGTGTTAGAAGATCCTACGCTTTGAGCTGGAAACCCTGTCAAGGAGATTCTTTGAATCTACTGCTTCAAAGGTATAGTATTTTATACTATAAAAACGGAAAACCATGAGGTTAATGCAATTTAGAAAGAATGATGAATGACAAAGCCATATTCATCTTTTATTGCTAACTGTCTTATTTCTGGTTTAGACGATGGTTTTGCAGCCTCATTCCAGTGAATTCAGATTCATAAACCTCATGCTCATTCTCAAGCTTTTAAAGTCAATCATTCAACGTCAAGATAGTTGATTCTAATCTTCCCCACCATCAAAGAGCCTCATAATCAAATAAAGAATCTTCAATTGGGGGAGATTGTTAGACCTATAATATTATATGTCCAAACAAAAAATTGTAAAAGTATAAGCATGGTTGGTTCATAAGAGTACAAGTTTGATCAAGGAAGTCAAATCAAGATGATCAAGTCAAGTAGATGATGCAGGATTAAAGATCTCAAGAACTCCAAAAATCAAAAGATAAAGCTCAAGATCAAGATCACAAAGCTATGAATGAACCATAGCCATTACAAAGAAGACAAGACCAAAAACAAGGCAAAGCATAAACGTTAAAAGTCATATCATCAACGTCAGGGGAGACAATGATAAAACAGAGCAAACTCCTACAAGAATGTCATCGGTGGTACGGAGGAGTTTAAAGAAAGAGACCTCAACATTGGGGGAGATTGTTAGCCTTTATTTTATTAAGTCAAACAAGAATGTTATCGGTCTTATAAAGTCAAATTGGGTCTTGTAAAGTAATAGGCTAGTCGGGTTCAACGGGCTTGGATTGTAATCTAATATTGTCCATGTTTTAGGCTCAAAGCCCAAGATATGCCAAGCCCGGCCCAAGTAGAAAAGCCCATAAGCCTACATGTTGGCTAGGGGTATAAAAGAAACCCTCTTCACATATGGAGAGGGTGTTGGTTGCACTTCTTTCACTTGTAACTCACCATTTCTCTCTCTTAATCTAATATTCCAAGTTCTTTTCATCTCTTTTCTTTCTTTCTTTTGCCGGCTTATTTAGGGCTTATTAATGATTCACTGCTCGCAAGAGGTAACACACTTCGAAGTGATGAGGATAGACTTAAACTTGATGAATTGAAGGCATTATGTACCACTTTACAAAACCAGGTTTTTGATTTAGAGAAGACAAAGACCACTCAACATAATGAGATTGCTAGTTTGAAAAGGAGGGTCAAGAAGCTTGAAAAGAAAGATAGGTCAAGAATTCATAGGCTGAAGAGATTATACAAAGTTGGTTTAACTGCTAGGGTAGAATCCTCTGATAATGAAGAAAGTTTGGGTGAGGATGCATCCAAATAGGGGAGGATTGATGCTATTGATGCCAGATGAAGAAATTACCCTGGTTAGTGATCATGATGTGAATGTTTCTGCTGGTGAGAAGGTGTTTGCTACAACTGTTGATGATATTACTTTGGCTTAAGTACTTGAAGAAATGAAAAGTACAAAACCCAAGAAGAAAGGGATTGTTATACAAGAGCTGGGTAAATCTACAACAACAATATCTTCATAACTATCTTCACAACAATCACAAGACAAAGGTAAAGGGATATTGATAGAACCTGTAAAGCCTATGAACAAGAAAAATCAAATCAGGCTTGATGAAGAAATTGCTTTAAATTTACAAGCTGAATTTGATGAAGAAGAAAGACTTGCAAGAGAGAAAGATGAAAAAGAAGAAGAAGCCAATATTGCCTTAATTGAAACATGGGATGATATACATGCAAAGATTGATGTTGATCATCAATTGGCTGAAAGAATGCAAGCACATGAACAAGAAGAGTTGTCTATTGAAGAAAAGGCTACATTATTTCAACAACTCTTAGAGAAAAGAAGAAAGTATTTTGCAGCTAAAAGAGCAGAAGAGAAAAGAAACAAACCACCAACAAAAGCTCAACAAAGAAAGATAATATGCACTTACCTAAAGAACATGGAAGGATACAAGCTCAAAGATTTGAAGTTAAAAGAGTTTGATTCTATCCAAGAGATGTTTGACAGAGCATTCAAAAGGGTAAATACATTTGAAGACTTTAGAACAGAGTTGGTGAAAGGAAAAGAAAAGAGAGCAGGAACAGAGCTGATACAAGAGACTACAAAGAAGCAAAAGGTGGAAGATGATAAAGAAACAACATAGCTTAAATAGTTAATGAAAATCATTCCAAATGAAAAAGAAGGAGCAATTGATGCTATACCTTTAGCTGTTAAGTCTCCAATGATTGTTGACTGAAAGATTTATAAAGAAGGAATAAAAAGCTATTATCAAATAATAAGAGCTGATGGAAAGTCTCAAATGTACATGTTCTTTAGTCAAATGCTTAAAAGTTTTGATAGAGAACATTTGGAAGATTTGTACAAGTTGGTAAAAGCTAAATATGAGTCAACAAGACTAGTGGAAGAATTGGATTTATTGTTATAGGGTGATTTGAAAACAATGTTTGAACCACATGTAGAAGATAAAGTATGGAGGAATCAATAAGAATACAAAGTGTTGAATTAGAAGTTGTATGAATCCTGTGGAGTACATTCCTTGATGATGCAACATGTGCAGATTTATATGTTGGTAGAGAAGAAGTATCCCCTTGCACCACTTACACTCTCAATGATGTTGGAAAAGAAGCTTATAATTGATTATAAAAGTGAAATAGCTTATCAGCTTCTTAAATTCATCATAAAATAGCTTAAGAAGTAAAGAAGTATTTGGAAGCATCCTCCTGGTGTTGATGAAGCTTTAAATGAAGAAACTTGATGATTTTGAAGAAGAATATCAAGTTTAGGGGAGGATTGTTGGGATTAAAAGTCTTCTTGATGCTATTTGAATTACCGCTGCTCATATTTATGTTAATGCTACTTAGCTGGATTTAGTGCTGCTCATGAACTTCAAAGAAAATATGCTAAGTGTATACTATTGCTAGTACACAGTTACTACTGCTAGTGAATATTAGTACCGCTAGTGAAAATATGCTAAGTGTTTACTACTGCTAGTACAAAGTTACTATTGCTAGTAAATATTAGTACTGCTCAAGGTTAAGACTGCTCAGAGATAAGTTAATACTGTTAAGGTTAATAAGTTAGTACTGTTTGTTGTTAGTACTGCTTATATGATATGTATTAAGTTATTTGTTATAGAAAAGATTATTGATATCTTAGGAAAGTATTGTAAGATGACTAGGGCTCCTTGGTGTATAAAAGGAGGTCCTAGGGCATAGAGTTTGATATCTTTTATCAATCATCTTTTATCAATCTTTTGAAGTCTTAGACGTATAATTCATAGCTTCAAGGTCTTTGTAACCCTAATACTTTAAGAGTATTCGTATTATTATCATTAATAATATTGGAGCTTATTTGTTAAATTGTATGTTTATTGAATTACTGTTTCATTAATAATTCTTGTTAATATTAAAGATTAGATTCCGCATAATCTTTAATACATTCAAAAACAGTTTTACTATAGTTGTGTTAGATTTATCTAATATAACTAAACCTTAAACAAGCTTAAGGAATTCGATCTATTGAAGTTGGATCAACATTTTTAGATTAGGGTTTATGTAAAAAATTAAGGGGTTTTTGCAGGTTAGGTTGCTTATGCTGTTGTTGGCAGCTAACGGTTGTGATAATTGTTTTAAGGTAATGTTATTTGCATCATGTCCATGTAAGCGTTTTAAGCTCACACCCATTACATTGGGTCATTTTAAGATGATACTATCTTATGTAACTTGACCCTGTTTATATTTTTGGTGGTGTTGGTTGCGAATGATGACACCCTTCAATTTGCTCTTTCTGTGTATGGTGGACGGATGGTCGAGTGCGAGAATTTCTTGCCTCGGCAACCTCCACAAACGCATAGGTAGGAAATTTGGCCCATACAAGCTGGTGAAAACCACCAAACCATTTATGATATGCCACTGTCTATTTTTTCGGTGGAAAATATGATGAATACGTATTATAGTTAATGGTTGCTGAAAATGTTGTTCCTTTTGGTGAACAATTTGTCTATGGTATTATTGTTGTTGTTAAAAAATAATCTTGTGGCTATAAGCCGAAAGTGTAGAGTCGAGGTTATTCGCATATTGCCAGGGCAATTATTCAAATTGCAGCCATGGCGGGTTAACCCTTCTTTTTTACTTGCGGGTTTATGCCTTTGAGATTCCTCATATTTTATGTTCTATAATGTGTTAGTGGAGTTGTATGATAAATGTATTTATCATACTTTTTTCCCTCACAATTGCTATAATAAACCCCGGATAATATTTTCAAAGTCGATTGATTGTGTGATGGTATACAATCTGGCATCAGAAATAAGTACCGCCCTTGGTATCTTGGTGGGCCAGCCACACCCATCTTGCGGTTGCAGCCATATTTTCTCTTTACCAGATTTTATTTATGTGGTTGTACAATATATACAATCTATACAATCTGTTGGGCTTTTTGCATGATTAGCCCCTTCGGTATATAAAATTTTATAGCATATGCACTGGTATAAAAGGCTATGATAAATTTGAACAAGTTCGATAAAAGCCATGAAACTCCGCGTCTTGGCGGGGCAGCCTGTTAGGTTTGCAGCCATGGCGGATGTATATGCTTTTCTTAATTAATGGTCAATCTAACCCTCATATCTTAAACTAAATGGGAAAAACGGACATTAAAGGATACTATTCATTAGCTATATTGTCAGTGTAGCCGATCTTTTGAGCCGACCTAATTAGGATTCGGAGAATAAAAAGGTCAAATCAGGTATGTGACTCTTTGTATTTAATCAACGTCATTTTTTTTATCTTTTGGTTGCTGATTTCGGATGTCTAAATCTGATTCTCAGGTGTTTGTGTGTTGCAGTTGTTGTTATCGTATCAATATGGCTGTCATCGATCTTGAGGAAGGTTAGCTCAGTGGATCTTGCATTTCTTTTCAAACTTTAGAAAAATTGTGATATAGGTCAAACTTTTCTCTATAGTCATTATTGGCCTGTTTGTTTGGGCCGTATGGCATGATTCAAAATCTGTCATTAATATCTATACTACCCACGTTTCCAGGGGCTTTATGTGAATACATATTAGAAGAAGACAGTTTTGTAATAGTTGTTTCCGTAAGTGGTTTAAGAGGCGTTAGTGTATGGCATGCTTCCAAATCTGTCATTAATATCTATACTACCCAGGTTTCCAGGGGCTTTATGTGAATACATGTTAGAAGAAAACGGTTTTGTAATAGTTGTTTCAGTAAGTTGTTTAAGAGGCATTAGTGTTTGTTAATAGTAATGGGACGTTAAAAGGATTCAATTTGTTAGCGAAATTTAGATTTTGGTATATGTGCTTTAGCAGCGTACACTAGAAGTAGGAAACTTGTTGTTTTTACGCTATATCAAGTTTTTAGGGATTAAAAGCCTTGCCGAGTTGAAAAGTAGGAAAATATCTCAAAATGAAAAAGAGTATTTACCTCTATTGAGTTCAAGACGTCATTTGTTTTCTCATGTACCCAAATCAGTTTGCATTTGTGTTGAGTTCACATAATTTGTATATTTTTTGTAATTTAGTTAAAAAATTGAAGGTAATTTATATAGATGCAGATATCATATATAGATGATTTTAAGTCGAAGGCTGCTTAGGCATTGGAGAGAAGGAACATAATATTGTAGGGCCCAAATTAGGGTTGTGCTTGGCGTTTGGGAATAAGATGAGCACAGGTTCGAAATGGGTGGGTTTGGAGGGTGGATTTCTATGCTGAAATAGGGTCTGAAGTGTGTGCGTTTGGAGACTGAAATAGGGGTTGAAATGGGTGGGTTTGGGTGCTGAAACAGGGGCCGAAATCGACATGTTTGGGTCCTGAAATGGGGGCTGAAACTGTTGGGTTTAGGGGATGATATGGGTAGGTTTGGGTGCTAAAATGGTTGCATTTAGGATACAGAATTATCTTATGATAGGTATGTAAATAATACCTTTATAACTTAAGCTATTTCCACCATGTATGGTTTATGTTAGAGGTGGATTTGTGGTTAATTTGTTTATGAACAAGTCAATTTGGATTTGGTATTATATGTTATGGGTTAAATAAGAAGATATCTTAAAATGTGTCTAATTGTTATTTGCATGTATTAAACCTTAAAAACTAATTTTTGTTTTTCATTATAGGTTTGACGATTGTTTTTGTTGTTGGGCGTGATACGGATACAAAAACCTAATACATGATACATCAGGTTGTTCTTTAAACATATTTTAATGTGTAGATGTGAAACTTAGTAATGTGTAAACCAAGTATAATTATTGGTCTTATTAATGAAAATTAATGATTAGAATTTTGTTTGCCGACATAAGTTTGAGTCGTTTTTCAAACTCTAATCAAAAGATCTATTATAATTTAGGAATAAAGACTATCCAGATTAAGTTAAAACTGAGATGCGTGGCAAATAGCTAAACACTAACATACCATAAAATGTAATATTCATAGAATAAATGAACCATGACCACTTAAATTTAGCGTCATTATAAAATGACGTTGCTATAATAAGTATGACTTTTGCCAATTGATAAAACATATTTGGAAGGTCGTCTTTTATAGAATGTTATGTTATACTGTAGCTTTTAACTGTTGCTGATCCATTCATTGATGCTAATGAAACAGTTGGGGAAAAATTGACAGCTTGCATATGATTTCATGGTTATTGCGAAATCTATGGCAGCGGTTGATAATTTTCCTAACGAGGTTCTGCTCGATCAGGTAGTATTTTTAATCCTTTGTCATATGCATAAAATGTAATAGGAGACTATAATGCACATGCCATTAAAGAGATGTTTGGTGTCGGGTCATTGGTGCATTTTTATGGCAACGTAATCATGATTATAGGGAGATAGTGAAGTGATAGTCAAATTTTAGAAATGAAAAATAGTTTAGGAAAAAACTTATATTCATGTGACATTAGCAATATGAAAAGATGGTATATCAAATTATTAGGTAGAATGCAGAATAGCTGATATAGAGCTGCAAATTAGTGTTCCATCAAAAGTGCTACATATATTAGAACCAGAAATGGGTAACAATCAAAGGTGTGAAGCTAATTCGTCTTCAAGACATTGTTTACTTCATCATGGGTATATCCTTAAAAAGATGGGTTAACTCTAAGAAAATGGATGTTGTTATCATGAAGCTATCTGTAATAACATAAGTATGATTGGAAACAAGCAGTTAAACAAGTCAATGCAATTAGCATGAGAAGTAAAATTATTATGTTAGACACAGAAATGCTTCTAAAAAGCAGTAACAAATTAGACTAGCATAAGGTTATGTTAGTTACTATCCATATTTTTGATTGATTTGGGAAAGCCCATATGTTCATGTTAGCTCTTCCATTTAAAAACATTGCTCCTCAAGCCAGGGGCTAGCATGTTTAAATTCACTTTGATCTAAAACTGATGTATGCCCCAACAGTGTGGTTACACTACAAGGATATTCAGATAGTAACCTTCAACTAATGTCTCTATTCATTTATATAGCTTATTTTATTAATTTAGTGTTTACACTCATTTTCAGGCGTCCTCAACTTTTTGCAAGCATTGATGAAGAAATCTTCGATTATGTAGATTCTAGAGAGATTAACAGATATTTCTCAGTAAGTGTTTAGGGAGTGTCATTCATTACTTATACTAGGATTGGTTAAGAAACATTTTACATGAATCGAAACTAAACAACATCTGTAACACTACCAAGAGAAAGTCAAACAAGTGTGCACCAAACATGTATATATAACTCATGAAATAATAATAGGGATTATACATAAAATGCAAAATATTAATTTGAAACAACGTTTCCTTTTTTGGTTGTTTTTTATTCTAATTTAGTTTCATTTTTATTTCATGCTAGATGTTTATCGGTTAGGAGTAGGGATTGTTGTAGCTTCAGACCACCTGAATTATTGAAAATATGATATTGTATGTGGAATGCTGATGTGTGGAGAATTTACAATTGTGAAAAGTAGAACATGCTAATAAAGTTGGAGAGCAAGGAATTTTGGTTGTCATACCATGTTGGGATTTTTTGGTAAATCATATATGGCTCAATACATATGATAAATACAAAATCCACAACCTAAGGCAGGTAAGGCTCCAGAAAATCATCAATTTATTTGTCTTAAACCATCGTCAATTTATATGGAAAACTAATCACATTTATCGAAATGTTTTTATTTATACTTTCATTTTCGTGTTTGTTAACTTTTCCTTTTATCTTGCAATACATAGCAGCTATAAACACAAGGAATACTAGCTGTATCTGCAGAACTTTTATACTAGGAAGAATGTGGTGCATCAGTTAGATCCAGGTGTGATGCCTCATCTCTTAGGACATCTTCAGTTAATGGTAACTTGATAGAATATCTTTAACAGAATTCATTGTGGGCTGAACAAAAACCACAAGTCCACAAATCCTTTCAAGATATTTTGGATTGATTAGGTGTCCTGAATCATTTCATGTGCTGCAATCTGCATTCGCCACTCAATATATTGCAGGCCTAGGATAAGACAGGTGGTTCGTGCGTTAGGATACGTCTCATTCTCCAAATGTCTTTTAATATTTTTGCATCCAATTGTATGAAGCGTGTATTTGTTTAAAGAAAGGTATACATAATCTGCTCTTTAACCCTTTTAACTTTTCTGGAACCACAAGACCTAACTACATCAGGTAGTTCTACTATGAGTATTTTAAGGGTTAGTGGTTTTGTTGCAACTCAGTGGTTCTGTTGCGACTAATATAGAGATAAGTCTTTTAGTACTATTGTTTCTGAATCAGTACCACGACACCCGCAGCGAAGCGCATGCTTAAAAACCTAGTTAGAAATTTATACCATGGCAACATAAATAAGGACATGTGAACGTTTATGATAGTACATGATAAATGTAAGAGAACACTATGTCATAGCTAATATTACAGTAAAAGAATCTCAAAACCTTTTAGTAAAATAAATGTTAACTGAAACTAAGTATATATGCATCAGGAGTTTGGAATTTGCAATTATTGGGGCGCAATCGTCTAATCTTTATTGACAATGTAAAGATTTTTACCAGTACAACATGGTATGTTTTCATATTACAATTTATTCGTTCTCTTATTATGTTAATGCCAAAGGTATTTGGTTTTTGTGCATGTGGAGCTGTCTAATTAAACATATAAGTGGTTTATGAACGGTATATTCAACTATATAAATGACATGTTTTATACTGTTTTTAACTTTAGAATGTACTTTTATCAACAACTTCCGTTCAGCTTGACATTTATTTTTTTATTATTTATATTTGTAGATGTTCACCAACGAATATGGACCGCTCAAATGTTTGACGTTTACTCTATACCTTTATTTTCCAACACTATCTACCAGTTGAAGAAGAAACATGCACTATGGAAACTAGAAGGGTGGGGGTTGAATAGTTTACCGCTTTTTAAATTTATTTATCGTTTGTATATAAAAAGTTGGATTCGAGTTTATGTGATCTCAATGTACACACAATATAAGCAATCTAGTTAAGTAAATAAATGACAACTGTAACAATCCGTATTTTCACATCATTTTACGTCAATAAATATTCAACTATTTATTTTAAACTTTTACGCGTTTACTTTTAATTTCAACGTTTAGTTAAATCGCGTAAACTAAAAATCAACATTCAATGTTAACCGTCATCAAACTAATAAAAGTTTACGTCAAACTAGTATTATATAATTATTACGAAGATAATTTATAACTTTTCACTTTTTATTTTTATTGGTTACGTAAAATGTTTACGTTTCACAATAAAATACAATTACGCATGCATGGAAGCACCAATACCCGTTTATACTTCAACAAATACCCACTTTTATACCCAATACCCAAAAAATTTATCATTTCTATCCTAAAACCCATTTCTAGCCGATTATACATAATGCATACAAAAGTAATTAAATCAAAACATCCACTAATTCTACTCTTGCATAAAGTACACTAGCTCTTAACCACCATGTAAACCATTATCTCTTTACCCATGGGATAACCAAGCACACTTTGTCCCCTCCTTGGTTCTTGACCGTGGCCTCCTTCTAGGGAGGAGGAGAGCACTTGTACTCTTCCTATTAAACCACTCCTTAATCCATGGTTTTGGCTATATGGTATTAAGATATTTTGAGTATAAATACTAGCCTAATGCAAGACCTTTTTCACACTTTCATTTCTTACAAAAATCAAACTCATTCTCTTGTTTTCTCTCTTTTAAACTCACGGCTCAAAAGGGTGTACCAAGAAGTTCATAGTTTTTATTTTTAGCAACAATAAAAGCATACAAGGGTGTTTAGGTTAGATATCTAAGGTATATAAACGGTATTTCAAGGCTAACGTATCATTTAATCAAGGGTTTGTACAAGAAAGAAAACTAGGGTTTTCAAGGAAAAGTAGGGTTTTCTAATAAGGATTTTGGGTTGAAGATTAGAGTTTGATTTGTGTTCTTTTTTTCATTCATTCATACAAGGTCTAACATAAACTCTACTCTTTCATAATTACTTCATTTATATACATACATATTTGTTATATTGTTAAATCACCACTTAGTTAATATTTTATAAAGTTTATAAAATAGAACAAGTTTATACATGATCAAGAAAATACATATTCATGGTAAGAATGTGTTTAAAATATGTTAGAATGTAAGAACATATTTTATTTGGTATATTACAAGTATTGAACAATTTATATAATTAATGGTTGAATTAATTATTACAAATTTGTTTATATAGTTTATAAATAAATAATTACTTTGGATTATTTGGACAAATTGGACATCATTTAGAGGACTTAAAATATGCTAAAGATGTTGTATTAGTGATTTTAGAGGACTTATAATATTTACATTATGTTAAAGTTTATAAAACAAGTTTTATAAATATTTAATACAAACAGTTTGTACATCCTGTAAAAATACGAGTTTTTACAAAATATATAAAGCTAAGAATTAAATAGTACATTTGAACACGATTCCGAATATATAAGAGACTTGAAAAACAAAAATAAAACGAAAGAGTTATGATTTTTACAAAGTTTCAATAACTAAATATACAAAAAGTATTTTTAGATATAACAGTTTGATTTTACTGTTACTGATCAGATTTTTATAAAATTTGTAATCATATTATTATGATAGATCATCTCTTTACGATTTCATACATATAAAAAATGTGCAAAACAGAGTTAAAACGAGAAAGTTATGAATTTTTAAAGATTTCAAAACTATATATTATTTTCACAGCTTTTATAACGCTGTGAAAAACTGCGAGAAACTGTGAACTTTGAAATCGGTGTTTTTGAGGACATTTAGGTCCGATTCAGCCAAAGTATAAAACTACAAAGTTGTTCGGAATAACGTTTTACTATAAATATCAAGTTTTTGGAGGGTAGAAGTGTATAGATATTTAACTAGAAATTATAAAAGCTAGTTAACTTTTATAAATACTTTTCTGCACCTTTTTATAAAAACATATAAAGCTGTTAGAAACTTAAAACAAGGTTTACGAGTGTTTTCGGGTCTGATTGGGCTATAAAAACTTTAAAAAACAATGTAATATTACTTGTATAATATTTATACATATTTTTAACTTTATAAATATTATTTTACAAAATGATTAAACTATTTATATAATATCATTATATAAATAATAAAAATATTAAATCAAGTGCTATTAACAAATAATCAATTATTGGACAAAGATAATATATTCTTTTACGGATACATATACTTGGACAATAAATATCAAGCGTGACTTAAACATTGTTTCAACTTTTGTAAATTAAACAAAAACTATTAGGTGGTGATATAACTTTATAATTTACATTGTTGTATTTATTTTAAATACACTATTCTTATACGACCTATAATTAATTACGTTGTATTTTGGCTATTTGTGACGTCATTCTTTGTTGATTGTTGCTACATTTGATACCTTCATTTGAGGTGAGTTTATAGCCCCGCTTTAATTGGTTTTACAATTACTTTACAAATCTCGAGGGAGAATACATGCTCATTACAACTTGTTTACTTACTCGTTTACATACTCATTCACAAACTCTTTTACATACTCTTTCACATACTTGTTTACAAGACTCATTTACATACTCGTTTTCATACTCATTTACATATCTCGCGGAGAGATACATTGCTCATTTTACAAAAGGACACAAGTAAAACACTTTTCATTGTTTACAATAATTACGTAGCGTGCCTAAGGAACAATAACCCACCAAGCCCACTATCATGAAGTGTTAATTACATTGTGTAAGCGTGAGTGTTATAAATAAATCTATTTGGGATTGACATCCCCGTTCGGGTTAGTATCTCTTACTAGTTCGACGAATTAAACTAACGGATGTATACCATGTCGTATTTTGGATGTCACGGATTGACATTTACACGGGGCATACATTGGCATTAATTTGCATCCATTCATGTCGAGCGTTAGTTTCATGAGCTTAGTGTAGTTGTAATTACATTTTGGACTATTGTATGCATTGCAATTATCATACACTTGAAATCTTGTGATCCACACTACTTTTATTGAACGACACTGATTGTTAAACACTTTTTATGATACTGTAGTGAAGCAGTAGTCACTAAACATTTACATGATACTGTGGCGAAGCAGTAGACAATACACTCATTTGATCCTACATTTATACTTACATTTTTGTGACTATTATAAGGATTGAAATGGTCATACACACTTTACAAATCTTTGATCCAACCTTTATACTTACATAAACCTTTGAACTCACCAACTTTATGTTTACACTTTTAAGCATGTATTTCTCAGGTGAATAGGACGCCTGACATAACTGATGTGCATTGGAGTCCAAATTTTACAAGATTACTTTTCAAAATGGCTATTTTAGAGGTCGTTCTCTTGTATCTTATACAATGTATTCATGAAGAAACGCTCCTGGACAATATTCCGATGCGACCAAATTTGGGGGTGTTACAACAACAAGGAATAATATAAAATTTGTAAGACAAGAGATAAGAGTTAGAAAGATCAAACCACAACACAAGGATTTATAGTGGTATAGTGGTTCGGTAATGAAGATCCTCTTCGCCCTACTCCACTCCTCGAATACCTAACTCAAGAGTTCTCTTCACTATGTCAACAAACTCCCTTTAGGTAGAGAAAACCGTACATAAGCAGCTTACCCCAATTTCCGACACTAAGCCAAATGTCGAGTCCTAATCTTAGCAAGAACCAATCTACCACACACTTGTATTTTGAGGCTGATGCGGCCATCGTAGGACTTCTACACGAAGTTTTACAACTCCCTAGGCAGAGCACCTAATCGTTGTAGTAGTAGTATAGGCAAGACTCGAGGGGTTGTTATCGTTCACTCAGGGAATAGGTTGGGAAGGCTTGATCACGGTCTAACAGAATTCTAAGGGTTGAGAGAAGATTATTTTTGTATTTTTATGTTTTATGGAAAGCAAGTAAATCATATATTTGAGAGGTTGGTTGGTTTTAGCTAATAAACTAAATAATAATCTAAGCTATTGGTGATAAAAATATAATAAAAGATTGTGTTTATTTAATCATGTATTACTCCCTAGATTGCTTCTCCTAGTGTTGTTGCTTTGTCACACTTGTGATGATCTATGTAATTATTTCCTAAGTCATGAACGAATTACACGAACCCGCCGTCTATTTAATATTCCGTTAAGGCAACACACAAGTAAGGTAGTATGAAGACTATTACAAGGCCCCTAAGAGTATATTAAATGCATTTGAAATATATTAAGAGTGGATCAACCATATAAGGGGCAAGGTAGTATGAAGACTGTTACCCGATGGTATCCTTTCTACACAATCACGTTTTCCTAGACATATCAACAGCGATACAGACAAAAGCTGGTTTTCTAAGACCTAACATGCATATTCATCACAAGAAGCAACACTATTAAGATCTACATTCTAGGTTTCATACAATCATAAATAAACACAATAGAAGGTTTAGCCAAGCATGTTAAAGATAAAGCAAGAACAATAATGAATCAAACAACACATAGACATATTAAATGATTTAAGATAATCTTACTTGATTAAAACATGAATTGAAGGAAGTACAATAGGGTTTTGAGGCCCTAAACTCGTCCCTAACTGATGCTTAACGAACTTGGGTTCGTCCCTTTCTTTTACTCTAAAGTTACACCCTTATATAGGAAAATCGCTGCGACGGCTTCACGTTTTAATCGTGACGCCCGTCGTGATAAGAATATTCTAGATCTTGGGCTGGATCGTGGGGGCTGACGCCGTCGCAATATCTTGTGACGCCGTTGTGGTAGGATTTCTGACGGCGTCACGTGTAATCTGTGACGCCGTCTCTAGCTTCTGAGGAGAAATTCTTAAGCAATGTTGGTGTAGGTCCGTAGTCTTGTCCGTTTCTTCTCCAAATGAGCCCAAGTCACGTGTATTTCTTCCAAATGCCTTCCAAATGCAAAATATCTAAAAAGAAACGATTAAGTACCTATTTTGGGCATAAACATACGATTTAGGGGGTTAAATGGCCCTGAAAAAGTGTATAAAATGACACCCCATCAAATACCCCTACACTTGGGATTTGCTTGTCCTCAAGCAAATGGGCTTTTCTATCTAGACAATAACAATATGAGGGGTCATTTTACCTACTCTTTAAAAGTATTTTACAACACAACCTTCTAGACCTTGTAATTAAAAGCACGAAAAGTATATACTAGCACCTCACATAAGTGTTTGGGATTATCTCTTTCACTCAGGTGTATAATAAATTATAACAAAAGGGGGAAACAAAAAATCAACACTCATTATCTGTCATAGCATATAAATTACCATACGCTTGGTAAAGGATCAAACCTCCACCGCTAGGCACAAGCATTATTCATTACTATCTAAGAGGTCTTTATAAAGGGCTGTGGGGCGTAGGTATAAGATAACATATAATGGAAACGGAAATGAATGGGATACATTTGGGTGGCTTTGGGTGAATTTAGAGTGGAAGGGTTAGCTAATTATTTACACGAATACACGCTGGTTTGGTTGCTAAGCCAAGACTCGAACGAAGATATACAAACTCTACACAACTCTACATCAATCTCTTTCTTTTTCTTTTCTATTTTTTTTAATAACATAATACATCACTTCGGGTTTATAACACGTACCCCTACACTTGAGCTTTTACATGCTCGATATTTACAATCTAACTAATGACCCGATTTGAGGTGGATCAAAATAACATGGAGATCATCTAACAAATATATGGGGGTATTGACTTAACTTTTATTCCCTATTCTTCCGCGAAATAAATATTACCATGATTCCTAATCGTCCCAAAACAATATTTACAAGGATAAGGACTTAGCAACCGTGTACTCAATAATTAACTTAGGTTAAAACATAATAATGTACTAAAGTTGAGTACATATAAGGTGGGCTAAGGCAATTTGGGTGTAACGATTAGTAAAAGGGTTAACAATGTTCTTCATTAATAGTTCGGCTTAACAAGAAAATTACGAGAACCGTAAAAAAGGATATGCTCGAAGGGTTGTACTAGGGGTATCCTGCACTAAGGGTGAGTGCATGGCAAGGGTATGGGATAGTTATATGATCGGTGTGACCATCATAACAATTACAGGTTTAAAACATGGGTTAATTCTAGTGCCTCTTATCAAGCAAATCCTAATACTTACTATGCGGTCTCGGGATGTATCACTAAAACAAGTTCTAGAATTATACTACCGGTACAATCATATAATTTAATACCAATCTCAATGCTCCAGAAAAGGCGACAAAGACCATATGTACACATCCGTAATGATGAAATAGACACATATGACTACTCACTCCTTAACTCGAGAAAGCTAAAGGTATAAACTATCTTGGGTATCAATAATAGATACCTGAATTCCTAAAGATCTAAAGGCGAACCTCACATTTTTGGGGTGGAATTCTGAGGTTTTTTTATGCTAGTCATACACATTCCTATCCATGAGACACTAATAATAATCGGTTTTCGTCGGTATGTGTCATACAAAATTTTAAATTTGGGTAAAAATTACCTCTTATGCTATGTTTCGATATATTACCCATCATTTTAAGGACAAAACAAATGGAAAATGAAAAAAAATAGTTTCTAAGGCTTATTCCCCCTACACTTAAGTTGAACATTATCCCTAATGTTCTATAAAGGTACTCGTAAAAACGAATTAAAGGGAAAAGAAAACAAGGAAAAGAAACTAGTACTCCCTTGGTTTGCTCAATGATGGAGAAGAAACATGCGATAACTAGTTAAATCGTCCTCCAAGAATTATCCAATGAAACTTCCTAAGAACTTCCAAGCTTATTCTTGTCAAATATAACCTGTAATAAAAAAATAGAGACAACTATACCAAGCATAAAATGTGTGATTTACAAATATACAATTATGATTTGACTTGATAAAGCAGTAAAGATGGGATGAGAGAATTGTCATACTTGTTGGTTTTGCAGCCTTTTTTACTAGTTTCTCCACTTCTTTCTCCACTTCTCGATAAAGCAGTAAAGATAGGCCGAGAACTGAGTACTTTCTCCACTTCTTTCTTTTCAGCCTTTTTTACTAGTTTGTTTTTGGTTTCAGTGTTCCTTTCAGCTTCCTTCACTGGTATTTCTGTTTCTATTACGGTAGGTTTCATAGTGTTGTCGAGTGCCTCATCCATCTTGTCACTCTTTTCTTCCTCTCCTCTTGCGAGAGAGATAGAGTTTACGTTCTTGGTGACGAGGATTTTGGATTCTTCCATTATTAATACTTTCTCAGGAGTTCTGCAGGTCGTGAGTTCCTTGAGAAATCCGAACATTTCAGTCATTCTATCATTGATCACCTCGCGTTGTTTGAAAATGGCATTCTCAAACCTTTCCATTCTTTTGGTGTGTGCTGCCATGTAGTCCCTTACTCGATCCTCAAAAGTAGTTCCTAATGCTTGAGGTTGAGGGCTTGGACCTGTACATTTACGGAAAGCAAAGGAATTCAGTTTGGGTGGCTCGTTATGGTCATGCAGGCGAGGGTTAGAATAGACTGCATCGGCATAAGCATGAGGGATGTGTGTTGAGCTCCCGAGGGTTGGTCGCGATCCCTTTTGTAAGAAGTTAATCTAGTCTTCGAGCTCAAGAAGTCTCCAGTCAGGTGTTTTTGAGATGCCTTGAGGTGTGGAAATAACCTTGACCACCTTGACGAATTCTTTCATGCATTCTAGCCCTCATGGTCGTAAAGAGCGAGGTTCTCACTGATTTCCCAAGATTCGTCGGCATTCTTATCGTGGAGTTTGCCACCGGCGGCACGGTCAATCTCGCACTTAAGATGAAAGTAGACATGATCGTAAAAAATTTGTATTTGAAGCCAACGATCGATGCCATGACGAGGGACTTTTTGTAGTATGTCCTTGAAACGAATCCATGCCTCGGATAGAGATTCTCCATGATGTTGTCGGAACATCAGGATATCATTGCAGAGCTTTACGGTCCTTCTCGGTGGAAAGAATTGAGCAAGGAATCAGGTAGTAAGATCCTCTCATGTGGTGATGGATCTTGCTGGAAGGCGTTCAAGCCAATTGCTAGCTTGATCGCGAAGAGAAATTGAAATAAACGAAGGCGTGTTCTTTCCCTATTTTCATCGTCAAGGTCAAGTGAGTCCACAAGTTTAAGGAAATCCTTAAGGTGTTGGTTTGGATCCTCGAACCGAAGTTCGTAGAATGAGCATTTGTTTTGCACCAACTGGATGGTATGTGATCGAAGAGGTACCACATTGTTCCCTCCGGGGAGCTCGATGGTATTCCCGTAGCCCTCGTAGCTAGGTTTGGAGTAGTCTCCTCGGGTAAGGATAGGATTCTTGTCTCCCATGGTGGTTGACGAGACTGGGTTACGAAACAGATAACACGAAGAAAGGATTCAAGCAAGTAGAACTAAGTTAAACTATGATCAATACCTAAGTATTCCCCAGGCTGCGGCGCCAAAAACTTGATGCGGTCGTCGTAGGACTTCTACACGAAGTTTTACAACTCCCGAGGCAGAGCACCTAATCGTTATAGTAGTAGTATAGGCAAGACTCAAGGGGGGGGGGGGGGTTGTTATCGTTCACTCGAAAATAGGTTGGGAAGCCTTGATCAAGGTCTAACAGAATTCTAAAGGTTGAGAGAAGATTATTTTTGTGTTTTTATATTTTATGAAAGCAGTAAATCATATATTTGAGAGGTTTGGTTGGTTTTAGCTAATAAACTAAATAATAATCTAAGCTACTGGTGATAACAATATAATAAAAGACTATGTTTATTTAATCATGTATTACTCCCTAGATTGCTTCTCCTAGTGTTGTTGCTTTGTCACACTTGTGATGATCTATGTAATTATTTCCTAAGTCATGAACGAATTACATGAACCTGCCGTCTATTTAATATTCCGTTAAGGCAACGCAAAAGTAAGGTAGTATGAAGACTATTACAAGGCCCCTAAGAGTATATTAAATGCATTTGAAATATATTAAGAGTGGATCAACCATATAAAGGGAAAAGTAGTATGAAGACTGTTACCTGATGGTATCCTTTCTACACAATTATGTTTTCCTAGACATATCAACAACGATACAGACAAAAGCTAGTTTTCTAAGACCTAACATGTATATTCATCACAAGAAGCAACACCACTAAGATCTACATTCTATGTTTCATACAATCATAAATAAACACTGTTAGGATTAAAAGCCTCTTGATGCTGTTTAGAAGTTACTACTGCTAGTGGAAGTTAAGACTGCTAAGGTTAGAGTTACTGCTGCTAAGCATAAATTAGTGATGTTAGTAATCTTAATAAAAAATATGCTAAGTAGTTAGTACTTGTTAGCCTTAAAATATGGTGACATATCTGGAATTACAATAGTTTAGTTATAGTGTGACACGTAGGGACTAATAATGACAAGTTACAATAGTTAGGTGTCACTAGGACTATAAATACCCCTCCTTACTTCCATAGAGGGGCGAGGATAAACATTTGTCTCATAAGTGTGTGTTGTTTCTATCTCTAGAAAAACACACACACTCTTTCCTTTCTCTCTCTAATAAAATGGCTTACTTTCATTTCTATCCTCCCGACATCGGATCGTTCTTTTGTTTAGTGAAATTTATTGTTACAATTGGCAATCAGAGACCTAGGAGCATATCGTGGATCGTTGTTTTGCTGAATCAGATGGTGTTCGTGTATTTTTTTGAAGAAATCCAAACCGACGCACCTTTTCGTTACTTTTTGTTCTAAAAAAACGTGTGTTTACGATGATAAACTTGTACTTTTGTTTAGTCTGCTTATAATGTACTAGCACTTATTTTAGGGTATCCAAATAACGTTTTTGGATCAAAAAATTTCTAGGTTTTTGAAGAATTTTTAAAGGCAGCGAAATGTGTTTTGAAGACAACGAAACATGTTTGAAGGGAGCGAAATGTGTTCTTGAATGGAGCGAAATATGTATTTTGGAGCGAAATATGTATTATTAAGCGAAATATGCTGGTCAAGCCACATTCCGAGCGAAATATGTAAATTTCTTCAAGCGAAACATGTTGGAAGAGTTCAAGCGAAATGTGCAATTTCCTGTCAAGCGAAATGTGCAATTTTTTTTCAGCGAACATGGTTTCTTAAACCAAGCTGAAATGTGTAATTTCCTTAAACCAAGGCGAATGTGTAGATTTTCAAGCGAAATATGGCAGTTCTGTTCTCAACGCGGAATTGTTGAAATGTGCCAAGTGAAACATGACTCTGTTTAAGGAAATTTTATGTTTTGAATACCTAATTTCCCGAAAAAATTTCGACCTTACCGCGAAGGTTGATCCAGCAAGGAAGGTGGGCATGTGACCGACTTTGGGCATGTGACTGAATTTGGGAATATGATCATCAAGACAAATCAAAACATAAACACCAAAGCAAACACAACACTTAATGCCAAAACGATCCTGAAAAGATTCACTTAAACGACAAAAACGGCTAGATTTGGATTACGATGACAAGTGATTATGAAGTTGATTTGGTATCCCTTATTTGAGATTGAAGTGGGTTTCATGAAGGCGTCTACTTATTTCATCATCGAGACTTCCTTGTATTTGCTACCCCTTCTCTTTAAACCCAATCTATCGATTGATGACTTGCGTAAACGTATACAGCTTTCGATTAAGAACTTGACTTATCTAGTTTCCAGAAGTCAGGGTGGTGGTTTGGTTTGAGACCTGGTTAATATCACTTAAAGAGTTACATTGTAAGTACTCAGTGTCTACGCAGAAGACGGATGTGGATAATTTCAGAGGTGTTGTACTTCTTATACTTCACTGGTTGGGTATAGAGTACTATTAGATTTATCTGCATCGTCTTTCATATCATCAACAGTGCAAGCTCTTAAGTAACAAATTTGGGGGGGATTTTACTTTTATTTCAAGTTATGTATAATCGGGTTTAATCACCAAGTGATCACACAATAGCTGCCAGAATACGAGGTTGGTAAGTTAGCCCAAAGAGTTTTTTAAATGGTTGAGATGTAATCATCAATTCTCATTGGATATTATTGTCCCTATTCCAAGTCAAAGGTACTTCAGTTAAGCATATTCTAAAGTTCTTCCAACCAAACATCATATTACAAGACCTTGATTATACCAAGTTTTCTTGATTCTTGCTTCATCTCCTCTACGGTTTCTGAAGACAAGAGGGCAATGCTTTGTTTGGATTTCCAGATTTGTGCTCAAGACAAGAACTTCTCGAGTATATGTACGTACACAACAATGATGTTTCTAAGAGTTCGCAACCATTATGGGGGAAAATGTGTACATCCGGGACTTAGTTGACTTTGATGTTACCATGTCAACTTTTAGGGGGAAGTAGTGTATACTACTTTACTTAGGCATGGTTATGAAAAGTATACTGCACACGTGAGAAGAATGATGCTGATTTCTCGCAGCACCCCCGAACGAATAAAATTCACCAAGCTTAATGACAAGAAGTAGTTGGACGTTGGTGTGGTTTGTTTGTCTTCTAACATAAAATTCCACTATGCTGTTAATGACAAGTAGAAGATGTTCAGCTCACATACAAAAGTTTTCTGGATCTACTCAAGAGTTAGGGATGTTGCGTTTGGGGGGAGTGTGAATTCAAAACTTTGCAAACGGAGTTATGAAGAAAGCTTTTTAAGACATGCTGCATGAATTGGGGGAAGTTAATCCAACTCGTGCATACTACAATGGTTCCTATATAAGTAAAGACACTGAAGATCCAAGCTGGAGTACAAGTTTCAAGACAAGGAGAACTCGGAAGACATCTTCAGCTTTAGAAGCGCTTTGGAAGACTTTATTTGTGTTGTATTTGTACATGATAGGAACATTGTAAGTAATTCCGTAATCGTCCACATATTGGGGAAGATTGTTAGCTTAAAAATAATATGGTGACATATCTGGAATTCACCAATAGTTAGTTATAGTTGTGACACGTAAGGGACTAATAATGGACAAAGTTACAATAGTTAGGTGTCACTAGGACTATAAATACCCCCTCCATACTTCCATGGAGGGGTGAGGATAAACATTTGTCTCATAAGTGTGTGTTGTTTCTCTCTCTAGAAAAACACACACACTCTTTCCTTTCTCTCTCTAATAAAATGGCTTACTTTCATTTCTATCCTCCCTGACCTCCGGATCATCTTTTGTTAGTGAAATATTATTGTTAACAGTACTGCTAGTTCTTTACTACTGCTAGTGTAAGTTACTACTGCTAGTGTATATTACTACTGCTAGTAATGTTAGTACTGCTAGAGTAAAGTTAGTACTGCTAGTGTAACTTAGTACTGCTGGTGAAGATTAAGAAAACTTTCTAAGTAGTTAATGCTGCTTGTACACAGTTAGTGCTGCTGGTACAAAAGTTACTACTATTGGTGTTGAAAGTTAATACTGCTGGTATACAAGTTACAACTGCTGAAAGATTACAACTGCTAAAAGGATAAAGACTGCTCGGAGAAAAGATAAAGATTGTTTTTAGATGTGTATGAGATATTTTTGTAAAAGATACGTATAAGTTATTTGTTTAGAAGATCATGATAACTTAGGAAAATATTGTAATCCCATTAGGACTTATTGGTGTATAAAAGGAGGTCCTAGGGTATAGAGTTCTATGCATAACTAAACCTTACACAAGCTAAGGAATTCAAGATCCATTAAAGTGGGATTAACAAGTGGTATCAGAGCTTGTTGCTTTGAGAAACTTTGCTAAGAAGACATGGATCATGACTTAGTACATATGGTGGCCGCATCAAAAGTTCCTATGCTCAAACCAGGTGAGTATGAGCTTTGGAGGATGAGGATGGAATAGTACATCCAGATGGTTGACTATGCTCTTTGGGAGGTCATAAAGAATGGAAACACTAACAACCAATAAACATACACTTTGAAGGTGTTGAGAAAGTAATACCTCCTACAACTACTAAAGAAAAGGCACAAAGGAGGTTAAAGTTAAAGCCAAGAAGAACTTTATTGATGGGAATCCTTAATGAACATCAATTGAAGTTTAACTCTATCAAAGATGACAAGTCATTGAGAAGAGGTTTGGAGTGAATGATGCTACTAAAAAGACTTAGAGGAATCTTCTAAAGCAGCAGTATAAAAATTTTACTGCATCTAGCTCAGAGGTGTTAGATCAAACCTTTGATAGGCTTCAAAAGCTTATCAGTCAGTTGGAAATTCATGGTGAAACTATCTTACAAGAAGATGTGAATCAGAAGTTCTTAAGAAGTATGTCACCAGAATGGAACACACATACTATTGTGTAGAGGAACAAGCCTGAGATAGATACATTAAGCTTGGATGATCTTTACAACAACCTGAAGATCTATGAACCAGAGGTCAAAGGGACATCAAGCTCAAGCACAAAACACATTAAAAATGTAGCCTTTGTCGTCCTTAAACAACACAATATTTCCCAAAATGGACAATTTTTTTTTTTTTTTTTTTATTTTAATATTGCTCATGGTACTACAACTGCTAGCACTCAAGCTACTGCTATTAACTCAACAATAATTGATAACTTGAGTGATGTTGTCATCTGTTCTTTCTTTGCAAGTAAACCAAACAGTCCACAGCTTGACAATGAGGACTTGTAACAAATTCATCCTGATGATTTAGAAGAGATAGATTTAAGGTGGCAGATGGATTTGCTTACAATGAGGGCAAGGAGATTCTTGAAAGAGACACTAGATAGAATTTTTTCTGTGAATGGTACTGAGACCATTGGGTTTGATAAGTCCAAGGTGGAGTGTTACAACTGCCACAAAAGGGGACACTTTGCAAGGGAGTGCAGGGCTCTAAGGAACCAAGAAAACAGGAACAGGGAAAGCACAAGAAGAAGTGTGCCAGTGGAGACAACTACTTCCAATGCTTTGATCTCATGTGATGGTCTTGGTGATTATGATTGGAGTGATCAAGCAGAAGAAGGTCCAACTAATTTTGCACTCATGGCTTACTCTTCTACAAGTTCTAACTCTGAGGTATCTACTGATTCAAACTGTTCATCATCTTGTTTAGAAAATGTTAAAATTCTTAAAGAACAAAATGAACAACTGTTAAAAGACTTAAGGACATCTAAGTTAAATGCTATTGCTTATAAAACAGGTTTAGAGTCTGTAGAAGCAAGACTTCTAGTTTATAAGAAAAATGAGTCAGTTTATGAGGAAGATATCAAGGTCTTAAAACGTGAGATTTATTTAAGATAAGTAGCCGTTACAGAGCTTAGGATAAAGTTGGAATTGGCTCAAAAACAAAAAGATAAAATTCAGCTAACAGTAGAAAATTTTGAGAATTCATCTAAAAACTTAAGCAAACTACTAGATTGTCAGATAATTGATAAGTGTAAAACAGGTTTAGGGTATAATGCTGTTCCACCTCCCTATACAGGAAACTTTATGCCTCCAAAACATGATTTGTCTGGTCTAGAAGAGTTTATAAATGAGCCTATAGTTAGTGAGCCTACAATTAAGAAGCCTATAGTTGAGACTAGTGAAGCTAAGGTTAGTGTAGACAATCCTAAAGCAGTTAAGAAGAATAATGGTGCTCTAATTATTAAGGATTGGGTGTCTGATAGTGAAGAAGAAGATGTGCCTCAGGCTAAGAAAGAGAAGAAAACAGTTAAGTCTAGTTTTGCTAAAATAGAGTTTGTTAAATCTAAAGAGCAAGTAAAATCACCTAGGAAAACAACTGTTAAACATAACAGTGCATCAATCACCCTAAAAAAAGTTTGATTATGTTGATGCACAAGGTAGATCCAAGTCAGTAATGGCTTGGGTCCCCAAAAGAAGCTGATTTTCTTACCATATATGCAAGGTAATCCACAAATAGATTTACAGGACCAAGGAGTGATTGATAGTGGATGCTCAAGCACATGACAGAGAACATGTCCTATCTTACTAGCTTTGAAGGAATTGATGGAGGATATGTTGCCTTTGGATATAATCCCAAAAGAGGGAAAATCACAAGCAAAGGTACAATCAAAACTGGTAATTTAGATTTTGAGAATGTGTACTTTGTAAGAGAATAATAGTTTAACCTCTTTAGTGTCTCACAAATGTGTGACAAAAAGAATAGTGTTCTCTTTAATGACACTGAATGTATTGTTTTGTCTCTAAACTTTAAGTTAACTAATGAAAGTCATGTTTTACTTAAAGTTCCTAGAAAGAATAATATGTATATTGTTGATTTAAAGAATATTATTCCTAAAGGAGGTCTAACTTGTCTCTTTGCAAAAGCCACATTTGATGAATCTAAACTTTGGCATAGGAGACTTGGACATATAAATAAACTGGTTAAGGGAAATCTTGTAAGAGGTTTACCTTTAAAACTTTTTAAAAATGATCAAACATGTGTTGCTTGTTAAAAGGGAAAGCAACATAGAGCTTCTTGTGAGTCCAAAACAATAAGTTTAATCAGCCAACCTTTACATATGTTGCACATGGATTTGTTTGGGCCAACATTTATAAAAAGCTTAATGAAAAGGATGTATTGCCTAGTTGTCACAGATGATTACAGTAGGTTTAGTTGGGTTTTCTTTCTAGCTACTAAGGATGAGACTAGTGTCATTCTTAAGTCCTTTATAACTGGAGTAGAAAATCTAATAGATCAAAGGGTTAAGGTAATTAGGTGTGACAATGGAACTGAGTTCAAGAATAAGGAGATGAATCAGTTTTGTGACAAAAAAAGGTATTAAAAGAGAATTTAGTGTAGCTAGAACTCCTCAACAAAATGGAGTAGCTGAGAGGAAAAATAGAACACTAATTGAGGTTGCTAGGACAATGTTAACTGATTCAAAGTTACCTACTACTTTTTGGGCTAAAGTAGTTAACACTGCTTGCTATGTGCAAAATAGGGTATTAGTAATTAAGCCTCATAACAAGTCCCCTTATGAACTTTTTCTTAGTAAAAAACCAGATTTAAGCTTTATGAGACCATTTGGGTGTCCTGTTACAATTCTCAATACCATAGATCACTTAGGCAAGTTTGATGGTAAGGCTGATGAAGGATTCTTTGTTGGGTACTCAATCAATAGTAAAGCATTTAGAGTATTCAACAGTAGAACTAGGATAGTTGAAGAGAATCTGCATGTTTAGTTTAGTGAAAATACACCTAATATTGCAGGAAGTGGACCAAATTAGCTTTTTTGATATTGATGCACTAATAAAGTCAATAAATTATAAGCGAGTTGCTGCAAGAAATCAGTCTAATGGTAATGCAGGTACAAAAGCATCTGATGATGCAGGAAAAACTAGTATTGAGAAAGTACCTGGCAAAGATTACATATTGCTACTATTGTAGCCTGCTGATCCACTATTCTCTTAAGATTCAAAGAGTTCTCCTGATGCTGGATCCAAACCTTTAAGTGATGGTGAAAAGAAGGTTGATGGTGATCCAAGTAAAGAGGATGAAAGTAATGATCAAGAGAAGGATGATAATGTTAACAGCACTAACAATGTTAATACTGCTAGTGATGGAAACAGCACTAACAATGTTAATGTTGTTAGTTCAACTGTTAATGCTGCTAGCATAGAAGTTAATGCTGTTGGCGCAAAATCAAGCATTAAAGTTCTAGATGATCCAAATATGCTTGAATTGGAAGATATTGTTTATTTAGATGATGATGAAGGTGTTGGTGCAGAGGCTGACATGAAAAATTTAGATGCATTTATGCCTATCAGTCCTATTCCAACTACAAGAGTACATAAAGATCATCCAGTTGAACAAATTATTGGAGACTTGAAATTCCCAACCACTCCCCCCCCCCCCCCGCCGCCTGGCAAAGAATTTGGAAGAACATGGTTTGTTTAGTTCAATACAACAAAGAACAAACATAAAGACTTTCAAAACTGTTTGTTTGCTTACTTTTTATCACAAGAAGAACCAAAAAAAGTAATTCATGCATTGAAGGATCCAAGATGGATAGAGGCTATGCAGGAAGAGCTTCTACAATTCAAGTTACAAGAATTTTGGACCTTGGTGGATTTACCAAATGGAAAAAGGGCTATTGGGACTAAATGGGTTTACAGGAACAAGAAGGATGAAAGAGGCATTATGATAAAGAACAAAGCAAGATTGGTTGCTCAAGGGTACACACAAGAAGAAGGGATTGACTATGATGAAGTCTTTGCCCTTGTTGCCAGAATTGAAGCAATTAGGCTATTCTTAGCCTATGCCTCATTTAAAGACTTTGTGGTGTACCAGATGGATGTCAAGAGTGCTTTTCTTTATGACAAGATTGAAGGGGAAGTTTATGTTTGTCAACCATTAGGATTTGAAGATCCAGACTTTCCTGACAGAGTGTACAAAGTAGAAAAGGTACTTTATGAACTGCATCAAGCTCCTAGAGTTTGGTATGAAACCTTGTCAACTTCTTTGTTAGACAATGGGTTTCAGAGAGAAAAAGCTTGACTCAAGACTGTTGGTTTATCAAGATAGGACAAAGGTGATATTTTGTTAGTTCAAGTGTATGTAAAATGATACAATATTTGGTTCTACAAAGAAGTCATTATGCACAGAGTTTGAGAAGACGAAGCATAAGAAGTTTCAGATGAGTTCTATGGGTGAACTCACATTCTTCTTAGGATTGCAAGTAAAGCAGAAGGAAGATGGGATTTTTATCAGTCAAGACAAATATGTGACTAAGATTTTAAAGAAATTTGGTTTTACTGATGTCAAGACAGCAAGCACACATATGGAAGCACAAAAGCCTTTGCTCAAAGATGAAGATGGGGAAGAAGTAAATGTTCATTTATATAAAGATCATATGATGGTTCACTGAGTATCTTACTCCTCAGACCTGATATATGTTTGCAGTGTGTGCCTGTGCAAGATACCAAGTTAACCCAAAAGTGTCACATCTTCATGCTGTGAAAAGAATTTTTAGATACTTAAAAGGTCAACCTAAATTGGGCCTTTAGTAACCAAAAGATTCACCTTTTTGATTTGGTAGCATATACTGATAGTGATTATGCTGGAGCAAGTCTGGATAAGAAATCCACAACAGGATGTTGTCAATTCCTTGGGTGTAGATTAATTTCATGGCAGTGCAAGAAGCAGACTGTGGTTGCTAATTTCACAACAGAGGTTGAATATGTAGCCGCTTCAAGTTGTCGTGGCCAAGTGCTTTAGATTCAAAATCAATTGCTTGATTATGGGTATAAATTTATGCATACAAAGATCTATATTGATAATGAGAGTACTATATGCATAGTTAAGAACCCTATTTTTCATTAAAAAACAACGCACATTGAGATTAGACATCACTTTTTAAAAAACAACGCACATTGAAAAGAAGCTACTTCAAATGATCAAGATTCATACTGGCAAGAATATTGTAGATTTGCTTACAAAAGCATTTGATGTACGTAGATTTCAATATTTGATTGCCAGTATTGGAATGCTCAATCTTTAAAGTCTTGATTATCAAAATGCTAAGGTAAACATAATTGAGTGAGTTGGTAAGAATAAAAACAGAAAGAGAGATGTGTGATAAAAACAGACAGAGTGATTTGGTAAGTAAAAGAACTGAGAGAAATCAAAAACAGACAGAGAGAATTATGAGCTAAAAGAATTGAGAGAAAGTAAAAAAACGGACAGAGAGAATTGTGAGCTAAAAGAATTAAGAGAAATCAAAAACAGACAGAGAGATTTTGTGAGCTAAAATGTTAATTTGATGATGGAAAAGCTAATAAGAATGGAATTGGAGTTAATGCTGGTGATTCAAAGTTAATGCTGTTAGGCATAAAGTTACTGCTGCTAGGGAAAGTTAATGCTGCTAGGCATAACTTACTACTGCTAGTTGTAAGTTAATGATGTTAGGCTTAACTTACTGCTGAGTTACTACTGCTGGGTTACTTACTACTGCTAGTTGAAATTTAATGCTGCTAGGCATAACTACAACCGCTGGTGAACGTTAATGCCGTTGAGGCTAGTTTCATAAATACTTCGATTAATGGCTTCATTCACCCATTTAATCGATTTCATTCAATCATATACACTCTAATCACAAAACCTAACTCAATTTCATCATTCATCATCAAAACCCATAACAATGACGACCCTAAAGTTTGCTGATTCACATAATATGGTCGCCTTCTTGACTAAATCTGCTGAAAGTGAAGGGTTTGAGCAGATAGTGGATTTTCTAAATGCAAATCCCATAAAGTATGCTTTAACTGTCAATCCTACTATTTATACATCGTGCATTGAACAGTTCTGGTCTACTATCAAGGCGAAAATGGTTAATGGGGAAGTTCAGTTACAAGCCCTAGTAGATGGGAAGAAGATTGTTGTTACTGAAGCATCTGTAAGAAGAGATCTTCAATTGGAGGATGCTGAAGGTATGGATTGCTTGCCTAATGTTACCATTTTTGAAGAACTTACAAGAATATGGTATGAAAAACTTTCACAGAAGCTTACATTTTATAAGGCATTCTTTTCTCCTCAATGGAAATTCCTTATTCATACCATTCTGTAATGCCTAAGTGCTAAGACTACTGCATGGAATGAATTTAGTAGCACCATGGCATCTGCAATTATCTGTCTAGCCACAAACCAAAAGTTTAACTTTTCCAAGTATATTTTTGAAAGTATGGTGAAGAACTCAGATAATGAGGGTAAATTTTTGATGTATCCAAGATTTGTGCAAGTCTTTTTGGATAATCAGCTGGAAGGGATGGCAACTCATGATGAAATATATATTGCACCCTCTCACACAAAAAAGGTTTTTGGGAATATGAAAAGGGTTGGAAAAGGATTCTCTGGAAATGTAACACCCTTGTTTTCAACAATGATGGTACAAGCACAACAAGAATAGGGTGAAGGTTCAGCAATTCCCACTGATCCCCAACACACACCCACCATTACTCAACCATCATCATCTCAACCCCAAAAGAAACATAAACCAAGGAAGCCCAAGAAGAAGGATACTCAGATACCTCAATCTAGTGTTCCTAGTGACAATCTAGCAGATGAGGCTGTTAATGAGGAGAATGTATCTAAACATTCCAATGATCCACTGCTCAGTGGTGAGGATAGACTGAAACTTGAGGAATTGATGGCACTATGTACCAACTTACAAAACAGGGTTCTTGATTTGGAACACACAAAGACCACTCAGGCACTGGAGATTGACAGCTTAAAAAGGAGGGTCAAGAAGCTTGAGAAGAAACAAAGGTCAAAAACTCATGGGCTTAAAAGATTGTATAAGGTTGGTTTAAGTGCTAGGGTTGTCTCCTCTGAAGATAAAGGTTTGGGTGAGGAGGATGCATCCAAACAGGGGAGGAAAATTCATGATATTAATGCTGATGAAGACATCACCCTGGAGAATGTTCATGATGAAGATATGTTTGATACATGTGTTTTTAATGATGAAGAATAAGTGTTTGCATGATATGATTGGCTGAAAAGGAAGTTAGTACTGCTAATCCAGTTACTACTGTTGGTGAAGTAGTTACTACTGCTAATGTTGAAGTTAGTACTACCAGTCTAACTGCTGCTACAAAAACTATTGATGAACTTACTTTGGCTCAAACACTGGCAGAGTTGAAGAGTGCAAGACCCAAGATAAAAGGGGTTGTTATGCAAGAGCCAAGTGAAACAACAACAACAACAACAATTCCTTCAAAGGACAAGGGTAAAGGTATAACGGTTGAATAACCTTTGAAGATGAAGAAGAAAGATTAAGTCCTCTTTGATGAACAAGAAGTTATAAGGCTACAAGCTCAATTTGATGAGGAAGAGAGGATTGCAAGAGAAAAGGAAGAAGACAATGCTGCATTAATTGCACAATGGAATGATACTTAGGATAAGGTTGAGACTGGCTATGAATTAGCTCAAAGGCTACAAGCAGAGGAACAAGAAGAGTTGACAATTGAAGAAAAGTCTAAACTATTTCAAAAACTCTTAGAGAAAAGGAGGAAGCACTTTGCAGCTAAGAGAGCTAAAGAAAGGAGAAATAAACCACCTATAAAAGCTCAACAAAGGAGTATAATGTGTACCTATTTGAAAAACATGGCAGGATGGAAGCCCAAAGAATTGAAGACTAAGTCCTTTGCCAATGTTTAAGAGTTATTTGACAAAGCTATGAAAAGAGTAAACACATTTGTTGATATGGATACAGAGGTGTTGGGATGTAGTGAAGTAAGAGCAAAAGGCAGTGAGACAATAGCACATGAAAGCAGTTTAAAGAGAGTAGGAGATGAGTTAGAGAAAGAGAAGGCAAAGAAGCAAAAGATAGATAATGATCAAGAAGAAGCTAAGATGAAAAAGCTTATGGAAATTATTCCTGATGAGAAGGAAGTAGCAGTTGAGGCAATACCAGTAGCTACTAAACCTCCAAGCATTGTTGATTGAAAGATTGTTAAAGAAGGAAAGATCAGCTTCTTTCAAATCATAAGAGCTAGTAGAAGTTCAAAAGGTACTCATCCTTTATTCAAATTCTTAGAGAGTTTGATAGAGAAGATTTGGAAACTCTATGGAAATTGGTAAAAGCTAAGCATGGCTATACAAGACAAGAAGAAGGATATGAGAGAGTACTATAAGGTGATTTAAAGACTATGTTTAAACATCATATAGAAGATACAATATGGAGGAATCTACATGGAAACAAAGTGTTAGTTTGGAAGCTATTTGATTCATATGGATTACACTTTATGAGGTTTCAAGACATGCATATCTTTATGTTGGTGAGAAGAGCTATCCCCTTACACCTGCTACTATCACGGACATGCTAAATCATAAGGTTTAAGTTGATCACTGAAATGAAATGTGTTATCAACTACTTAAGCTCCTCACAAAATAGCTAAAGAAAAAATGAAGTGTTTGGAAGCATCCTCCTGGTGATTAAAGAAGCTTTGAATGAAACTTGATGATTTTTAAGATGAATATCAAGTTTAGGGGAGGATTGTTGGGAAACTTGATAATTTTGAAGAAGAATATCAAGTTTAGGGGAGGGTTGTTGGATTAAAGCCTCTTTGATGCTTACCTCGCTTCCAAACTGTGTTGTTTTTAAAATCTTCTTGATGCTGTTTGGAAGTTACTACTCCTTGTAGAAGTTAAGACTGCTAAGGTTAGAATTACTGTTGCTAAGCAAAATTTAGTGCTGCTCAGTAATCTTAATGAAAAATGCTAAGTAGTTAGTACTGCTAGTTACTACTGGTAGTGTATATTACTACTGCTAGTGTAACTTAGTACTGCTAGTGTAACTTAGTACTACTAGTATATGTTAGTACTGCTAGAGTAAAGTTAGTACTGCTGATGAAGATTGAAGAAAATATCCTAAGTAGTTACTACTGCTTGTACATAGTTAATGTTGTTGGTGTATAAGTTACTGCTGCTAGTGTTCAGAGTTAATGTTGCTGGTACAAAGTTACAACTGCTGAAAGATTAAGACTTCTGAAAGAGTTTCTACTGTTAAGGGATGGATAAAGACAGAAGAAAAGATAAAGATTGCTTATAAGATATGTATGAGATATTTTTGTAAAAGATACGTATAAGTTATTTGTTTAAAAGATCATGATAACTTGGGAAAATATTGTAAGCCAGTCAGGACTCCTTGGTGTATAAAAGGAGGTCTTAGGGCATAAAGATTGATACACATCATTTCATTGTTTTATCAATCTATTAATAGCTTCAAAGTTTTGTAACCCAAATACTAGGAGAGTATTCGTATTATTTGTAATAATAATATTGGAGCTTTTATTGTTGAATTATGTTCATTGTGTTACTGTTTCATTGAAGAATTCTTTTGATATTAAAGATTAGATTCCGTATAATCTTTAGTATTATCAAACTAAGTTTCTTAACTAAGTTGTGTTAGATTTATCTAGCATAACTAAACTTTAAACAAGCTTAAGGAATTCGATCATTAGAAGTTACCTGGGATCAACACGCATCAGCATAAAGAATCCTTATTTGATGATTATAATCTATCTTTGGTATTAAAGCAATGGTGATCTTGTTAAACCCTAACTCATCAAGACTTTACCCACTTACTAATTAATGGCAATTCATACACTAGTAGTCCACTAACCAGGTCTTTACTAATTAACTGAGAACGTACTTGTTGATCCCTGGGTCACCTGCCGGTCTAATTAAGCTCATAGTCTAAGGGCAAAGATAGGTCGTTATTTGTGTTCCTATTGGTCTAGATGTATAAATCACTATATAGAGAGCTATCCCGGCATCTAGATTACTTGGTCCATATCACTAGATCTAGTTGAATGACAGGTCACACACAAAAGTACGTAACCAAGTATAAATTGATAAATATAAACAAGCAATCAATGATAAATTAAGCAATCGAGATAAATAAACAAAACATTCAGATTTTCATAATAATGGCTAATACCAAAAGGTATTAGCCTTCAAACATCATAATCAATACAAGAGTAATAACTTAGCCAAAGTAAACTAACCGAGTTAACAAATGATACCAAAAACTGAACGATTACAAGAGTATAGGAGATTACAAGTTGTTTCCTATTGAATAAATCACGTTGCAAGACCTCTTCTACTCTTTTTCTCCTCTCAAAATTGACTTTTATGATTTAGGTATCAAAAATATGATTTAGCACACTTAAAACTCATTTTTGAGTTTTCTATTTATAAGGTCTGGAAAAAGGTCGATACAGCATATCAAAAGTATTCGATATGGTAGCTGCACCTGTTCAGACACCGCCGTCTCCTGAGTGGTCGCTTGGTTCCTTACCAGTTTCACCATCATCCCCTGTAGTTCCATCACCCATAGCTTCGCCAGTGGCTACCCCGACAGCCACCATATCGGTAGATGAGGATCAGTTTATAGAGGTAGGGGCGCAGTTAGAGCTTCATGGGAGCATACTCCATGATCACACTCAGCGTTTGGATGCGCTACCACCTACTTTGGTTGCGGATATCGATAAGGATGCGAGGGAGCTGTATACTAGGTTAGGAGCGGTTAGAGATGAGATCTTTTCACAGAGGTATAGGTTTAGGAGTTTGGAGCGTTGAGCAAGAGAGAGCCACAGTGACGTTTGGAGCTTTGGGAGGCCAGTGTTGGCATTGGAGGCATGGGCAGGGCATGTTGACACCCGGTTGGTAGATATGTCACGGGCTAGGTGTGATGACCATAGACTGATTTACGATATGTTAGTGCAGCAGGCCGCTATGCAGCGTAAGCTTTAGGAGATGAGAGGTCGTGTTACTACTTTAGAGCAGGAGAGGAGCCGTAGAGAGCAGTAAATTGTATGAGATTGGTTAGGATTTTGTACGCCACTAAACCGTGTAGTTTCGGTTAGTGTTAGATTTGAACTGAGTAGTCTCAGTGGTAGTAGTTACGAACTGATTAGTATCAGTCGGTAGTGGATTCTTATCAAAATATAGATATGATAGTAGTAGGATGATTATATACGGAATTTATAAATCAATGTATGGTAGTTCGTTTTATTACATGAGTTAATACGTTCGGTACCTGAGTACATCGTTGTCTATACCGGTTAGTGACATGGTTCGTCACTCACCTCGGATAGGATTTTCCATTTTTATAAGACCCCTCACACACTTATTCACCTCCATGTAGGACTTGAAAAATATTCAAGTGTTATGTGAAACGGTTGCGTTAGAAGAACGCGGAGTTAGGTAAAACCCTGTGTAGTCACGAGGGGACTTGGACGTGATTTTAGTGAGCTAAGTTAGAATTTGTTTTCGATCATAGTGTAACCCCAATGAATAACCTAAATTCTTAGTGGGTTGGAACCCAAGGTATCTGGAGCAAGTAATATCTACTTGCGAGAGCCTAGACTTTCGATAAGGAAGCCTTATATGATCTTGAAGGAGTAGTGCAAGAGTCGTGATGTGTGAGACACATATCTCTTGGAGGACTGAACCTATCGAATAGAACAACCGAGGAACTAGATGCCATCAGTTTCTTTAAGAAGTTTTGTTTTCGCGTCGAGGACTAGATCATGTCTAGAAACCCTATGAATATGTGACCCTAGGGATAGGGGGAAATTAATAGACCAAGGAAATAGTAGGGAAAGACTATCATGATGTGTGAGACTAGATCTGGATAGATTATGATAAAGTGTAATAACTAGACGTCTGAACTAGGTCTTTAGGGGAATCAAAAGAAACCCCACTTGAAGAGACCATACTGATAGAGGACTAGTGTGTCGAGTTGAGGAATGGAATTTTCATGTTATTGATTGTGATTGAGATTTTGAGTTGAATTTCAAGGGCGAAATTCCTTTAAGGGGGTTAGACTGTGATAACCGGTAACTTTTCCAGGGTTAAGTATTATAAAATATGGTAATTTTCTATCAGAGTCTTTTGATTTTGTCAGCTTTAGTGGCAGAAAGCTGAAAAGTTGACTTCGGTTGACTTATTTTGCGTAAAACGGTTACGGTTTAACCGGGTGTTGAGAGAGTCTTGGATTTCGTAAGAGAATCACTTTTGATTCGTCTTTTCCATATCGGAGTGTTTTATTATTATTTAATGCGTTCCGGGAAGTTTTCCCGCATACCGCGAAAATCGTCACGCAGCGCGTACCGGCACGACAGTTAATTTGAGAACGGGATTTAGTAAATTTGGAAGTGTGTTAATGGGTTTATGTGTTGGATAAATTCGTGTTTTAAATAACGTTGATTTAGAACGTAAATCGTTGGTGTGTGATTTAAAAGTTATCAGAAAACAGGTGTTTTTGTGAAATTTGGTAAAAGACCGTAACGGTTGTGAAAGTGAAATTTTTGGGTGAATCTAAGGTGAAAAGTCATTTTTGAAGGATTGGAATGCTTTTAAATTCATGTGAAAGGTTTCGGTTAAATTTGGACAAAAACTCGTATTTTGGGTCCCGAAACGTCAAATAATGATCAAAATGAATTTTGGAAAGCTTGGTTCAAGGATAGGTCATGTGAATGACCCAGTTTCTTGGAAAAAAGTTTTTAAATCCAATAAAAATATTAACTAACTTTGAGTAACATTGTAAAGGGATGAAAAATTGAATTTTAAGTAATCCCGACACGAAAAGAAGAACCTGAACCCCTCTTAGGATCCAAATCGGACGAGTAGGGCTCCAAAGGGGCAAGATGGCTATTTTCTTGTAATAGTGTCTCAAGGTAGTATCCATATATTCCTTCCACCACCTAAACATTCATTCATGCATTTCAAAATCAAAAGAAATATCTCTCTTTCTCTCTTTGGTTTTTGGACTAGCAACACTAGGGCAAGAAACATATTTTTTTCAAGATTTATCAAGAACACGGGTTGAGAATTATTAGTGGGTTGATAGTTAGTAGTTTCGGGTTATAGAAAAGATATTGGTATTTGTTTTCTTCGCGTCAAAACTGAACCAAGAACCTCTAAATTAGTAAGTTTTTCTAAATAAAAATATTTGTTGTACTTTTGTGTTGATAATGGTAAATACATTCTAGTTGTACACGCAGATCGTCGTAAAAATCGAATCTTGAAAACAAAATATGAAAAGGGTGCGTTTGGGGAGCAAAGGAAAAAGGAAAAAGGATTTGACACTTTAAATTATGGTTGTTGTGGTAATTTTATTTTAAGATTAAGAAGCTTATTTAGGGCTTATTTTTGAATTTTGCTTAAATAATAAGCTAGTTATAGCTTATTTGGTTTCGGGCTAGGATGTTTGGGCTCGACCCAACACCACTTGGCCCATTTGATGGGGTGTTTGTTTCGGTCTTGGTCCGACAAGGAAAAGGGCTCGACCCATTTGATTTCGGCTTATATTTTGACTTATGGCTTATTTATGTTTCGGCTTATATTCGAGCTTATGGCTTATTTATGTTTCGGCTTATATTCGAGCTTATGGCTTATTTATGTTTCGGCTTATATTTCGGCTTATGGCTTATTTAGTTTTGGCTTATTGGATTTTGGGCTTATTTGAGCTTTGGCTTAATTGATTTTGGCTTAATGGGCTTCGGCTCATTTGATTGGCCTATTGGGCTTCGGTTTATAATTTGGACTCATATAGAGGTTGTGAACTTTGTATAATTGATCTGGTAGGATTTAAAAACTTAAAATGGACTTTAAGGCCCAATTACAAAGAAATTAGACTTATGGGATCAATTGGATTTTAAAAGTGGCAAGTTTGACTTAATAAGGGTTAATGGACTAACTTTGGGCTTTCGGGCCCAAGAGGGAAAGATTTATGGTTTGAATTTCTAAGAACGAATCAATGGATTAATAATAGTTACGGAAGTGGAAAATGATTTAAATTGGACGATTTTTGTCACGTTTGGATAAACGCGTTAAAAGTATGAACTTTTTGGCCTTTTTTCAGAATTGTGAAAAATTTTGAAATGTAAGGTTTGGGAACCTTGGAAACCTTTTACAAACGAACGGGTCATGTCGAAATTGTTGTAAGGTGTCACACTTAGAAATGATATGGAATAATAATTTTGTGTCAACTCGACTAAAGGACAAAAAAGGGTGACTTTTGTAAATATTAAGTGTTAAGATTAAACGATTGAGCATGGACGTACAAAGATGATAAGATTTTCTACCTACCCCGTTAAGCCCGATAAAGAGACAAAAATAATAAAATATTATTATTTTATTATTATATATATATATATATATATATATATATATATATATATATATTTTAAATATATGTACTTTAACGTTGCGGAGATGCTTATTTGTTTATTTTCGATCTTCGAACTCCCACTTATTTCTCGTCAGATGCTCTTGGACCGTTTGGTCAGTTGTTTCGTTGTTGGCTATGTTTTGAGTATTCTGTGTCGATGTCACACTTAGCCCAAGTGCATTGAGTCGTTTTGCGTGATTACCACACAACCATGATACCGAATAAAGGTTTTGAAATGGAATAAAGGCTTTGTAATGAGGATAAAGGCTTTGTAATAAGGATTTTGGAGTGAGTAAAGACAAACGCTTGTACAATAAGGCAATTTTGTACAAAATGTTAATAAGATGAAATTAATATTAGGTCGTGGCCGGGTACCGTTGTGCGTTGTAGAGATTATTTGGTTCGTTGAGTAGAGATTATCTGTGCGGTTATTATCATCTATTGAGGTGAGTTCTCGTAGCCCCACTTTTTAAATCTTTTCCGTTGAGGGAAAATGATACTCAAATGTGTTTTGAACTGTTTTCTGAACTGTGCGAAATGTGGTTTTGTTTTTGGGACAATTTATGTGCTTATGACTGCTATGTGTTGGTACGATATTATGTGTGGTTCTTCGCCCTAAATATAGCTCCAACTGGTAGGCTTTAGGTGCGGTATGTCATTCGGGGTTGCGACCCTAAGAGCGTTGGTACACGCTGGTGATAAGACTAGCGGGGATGCTAGGTCTTGGTACATGATTAGCGGGGATGCTAAGTCATGGGTTTGTGATTGTTCTGCATATATTCACTGTCATATAGCACAATTGTCCAACTGTTTGAGATATTGGCACAACGAATGGGTTTTGAGTCAAACCTATGAGCTCACCAACATTATTGTTAACGTTTTCGAGTATCATTTTCAGGTGTGTTATTAACAAAGTTAAACGTGAAGTATTGGGAATCAAAGATGAGTACATCTGGGAGTTTATTGAAGGCCAACCGTTTGACTTTTTTTTCAAGGTCTCGAAATTGTAAACTTTTGTAAATAAACTTTTGCAAACAATGTATGGTATGATCTTGTATCTTGTGCAATGGGAATCATTATGTCGCATTCCCGTGTTTCCACCGCTGACGGGGTGTGACAATACTAGGTGCATTAGATAACCCAAATGACATAACAAGCCACTCATACAACCCATCCTTTGTCTTGAAACCAGTCTTCCATTCATCACCCGATTTAATCTGAATTTAATGCTAGCCATTCCTCAAATTGATTTTAGAAAATAAGCTAGCACCTGCTAATTGATCCGATAAGTCATCAACTCGCGGAATAGGAAAATGACACCTTACCGTGATTTTTTTATGGCTCGACTATCAACACACATCCTCCGACTTTCATTCTTCTTTGGTGTAAGAAGTGCCAGAACCGCACAAGGACTAATGCTTTCTTGAATGTGGCCTTTCTTTAACAGTTCTTCTATCTTCTCATGCAAAACTTCGGACTCCTTAGGGCTCATAATAGTGAGGAAGATTAGGTAAACTTGCTCCGGGAATCAAATCAATTTGGTGTTAAATATTCCTCAATGGTGGCAAAGCGTCCGGTGTATCATCCACCACAATCTTACCAAATTGAGCTAGTTAGGGTTTAATTACCGCTGGTATTGTATTCTTCATGACATCTTCAACGCCTTTCACAACTAAAGCATAAGAAACTCCCGTCTCCTTCCTTTCAGCTTGAAAATCCTTTAGTGAAGCCACCAAAGTTGCCAAAGTCTTGTTCTCTAATTTCTTCTTAGGAGAAACGACACCTAAAGGTAACCTAGCAATAGTTTTTTCGCTCCATTTAAACAAATACATATTTGATTTACCTTGGTGTATAGCGTCTACATCATGTTGCCATGGTCTTCCTAACAACATGCCTTCATATCAACAACATCACAAGTAACTAACTCATTGTAATACTTCCTAATAGCAAGAGGAACCTTACAAATCTCGATCACTTTAAGCGCCGACCCCTTTTTAAACTACCCAATCTAATAAGGACTATGATGTGGTTCGGTTGGGAGCTTAAAAGCTTTAACCAAAGCCTTAGACATCAAATTTTTACAACTCCATCCATCGTTGATAATAGAACAAATCTTTTCCTTAACCAAACATTTAGTTTGAAAGAATTTATTTATTTGTGATGAGTCACTGATAACGCCTAAATTATACATGTTTTCTATGGCGTTATTTGTATATATTTTATCATTTCTCGTGAACTTTCGATACTTAATAGCCTAAAATTGCTTGCAGGTTCACTAGAAGACATCCCGAGGTTAGATACAACAAAATCAAACACTTACACGTTAAAGAACGCATCATTCAAGAAAAGATCAACAATCAAGCTCTATGTGCCAAAAGTACGCCGCACTTGCCATTTGTGCGCCGCACTTACCTTCAAGTCAAAGACAGTCAACATTGCATTAACTCAACAAGTACGCCGCACATTCTTTTGTGTGCACCGCACTTCCCATCTGATATGAAGCATTTATGAAGACTTTAATGCTACTGCATTTACACCCTAAGTACGCCGCACATATTCTCTTGTGCGCCGCACTTTCTCAATAAACATTTAATGCTAGTGCATTTAATCACCATGTGCGCCGCACAAACTTTTGTGTGCGCCACACTTTTCACCCAAAATCAGCCTATAAATAGAGGACAAATTTTCACTCTTAAATCATTCCTCTCATTCTAAAAATCACATCCCACACACACACTCTCATCCATCATCCATAAAAACACCAAAAACACCACTTCCCTTGAAGAATTAAGATCTAACGATCAAGAATGAAGACGAGTATCAACCTAGTTATAGAAATAATGGAAGTCTATGTTAAAATTTTCTTACAAACCTTTTGATTTGAACACTTTAGCCATGAGAGGCTAAATCTTCATGGAATACTCGGTGTGTTATGATACTGAATAAGCATTTGGTATGTCGTGATCCTTTTAATCTCAAGCTTATGTTGAAATCCTATTATATAGTATCTTGTCCTCTTGCTTATCAACTTAAATTATATAATCATATCGGTATAGGTCGAGAGACCCGTTATGATTTATGTGGTTTTAAAGATTTGTCTATGATCTTTATCGTTTGTGCCGAGAAATCCACTTTCGTAAATTGATAAACAAATAAGCTTTGATATACTAGTAACTGGATTATTTGAGTGACACATTTGGTCTAGTTAACTAAATATAAGTCTTGAGTTAATTAAGTTAGTTTGTGAAAACACTTTCTGAAGATAAATCCTTTTTATAAATTAAGGTTCCACCTCCGAGGTCTAATCATTTCTAATACTTATAAATTATTTTCAACTATCCGAGTAGTCATCTTTATTATCATGGTAAAACAAATACTTATTTTCCAGTTAACGTTTAATTTTCTTTCTGATGTATCTATACACTACTTCAAATCCTGTGAGGACGACCTGGTCTTACTACAAATATAATACTAGACGTGGGTTATACTTTTACCCGTGTGTTTCCCTATAATAAAATTGGTATTTTCATTCATTATAAATTTAAAGCTTTTAAAACACATCAAAGTTTTTGGCGCCGCTGCCGGGGATTTTTAAGTTGTTCTGTAGTCAACCCTGAAAAATTACTTTAACTCCCCCACCTTTTCAAAAATCGCTGTACAGTTTTCTGGCAAACTGACCCCTAACAATTTCTCTTTTGGATGCATAAACGTGCTTCCACTTCTGAACTTGTTGAACCTTTACCCGAACCTGAACGTACTCTGAATCGAAGACTTCATCGACGAAACAGAAGAGTTCCATACAGTCAAAGAAACAATCCACCACAAAATCCAAGAATTGTCTACCCGCCAATTCTTAACATCAATTACTTCCGTCACTTCCTTGATATTCTTCGAAATTACGATCCAATGGATGATGAACCCATGTGGGCTGCCGACCATGTTGTCGCTCCGACTCCTGGTTCCGCAATCACTATTCCTGAAACCGCAAACGAATTTGCTATTAAAGGTAACCACTTGACTCTTGTCAAAGGAAACCAATTTGATGGTAGAACCAAAACCGATCCTCATAAACACATTCATGAATTCCTCAGAATCTGCGATATGTTTAAATACAGAGATACCGAAAATGAAGTCGTCCGCCTGATGATGTTTCCCCTATCACTAACTGGAGAAGCAAAAACGTGGCTGTACGAACTCAACGAAGGGACTATCGAAATGTAGGATGAACTTTGAACCACTTTCATAAGCCGATTCTTTCCCCCAGCTCTTTTCGACCGACTCCTTAGAGAAATCCGAGCTTTTTCTCAACATGAAAACGAATCTCTAACCGATGCTTGGCTTCGTATGAAGAAAATGCTCCAAAACTGCTATGGTCACAATCTTTCCAAAGGCAACATTATAAAAATCTTCTATCATGGTTTCAGCGAAATTACCCAAGAAGTTTTGAATGCCACAACCGGTGTTATTTTCCTCTATAAAACACCAAATCAAGTTTATCAGCTTCTCGAAGACAAAGTCTTACTCAAGCTCGACTGGGCTAAAAATTAAAAAACCAAATCAACTCTTAAGAAAACCATTGCTTTCGCCGATGAAGGTAGCAGTAATTCTGATACTGACAAATTTATAGCCCGAATGGATGCCATGACCATGAAAATGGATGCTCAGTACAAAGAACTCCAATCGAATGCTAAAAAAACAAAACCCGATCTTGATAAAGATAACATACCTATGTCCCGAGAAGAAGAAGCCAAATTCATGCAAACCTTTCGTAGGACTCGTTTTTACAATGACCTTCTCGCTGACGGGGGGGGGAAAAGGGGGTGACACGAATTGCCGATATTGCGTTTCAAGCGAACGGAGTAGTTATAACCGAGACAACTACTGATCTAATACCGATGATAAACCGTATGATCTTCAGAAACAATTTAACGATTTCATGAAATCTCAACAATCAACCAACGCTTTTGTCAAAGAAACGTTCATGGACCTCAAAACTCAACTCGAAACAGTAGCCAAAAATCATCAAGCTTCAATCCAGAACCTTGAAACTAAGTTCGACAGACTTGCTGACAAGCAATCTGGTCGACCTTCTGGATCTCTTCCAAGTAACACTCAACCAAATCCAAAAGGGCACAATTCCAAAGCCTATCAACCACCGCAATCTCGCAATGAGCATGTGAATGCCGTATTCACAAGAAGTGGTAAATCCTATAACCCACCAGTTAACCCAAATGATCAACAAAACGATTCTGAAACCCCTATCAACTTCGATAGCGATGATGAAGACGAAGAACCTAAACCACAACCAAAGACTCAAAATCCAAAACCAGTTAAAGAAACTCCGTTACCCAAACCATACAAACCAAAAATCCCGTATCCTCAACGTCTAAGGAAAGAAAAAATGGAAGCCCAATACGGAAAATTCCTTGACATGATCCGCGCCGTTCGAATCAATGTACCTCTTATCGACGTCTTAGCCGGAATGCCTAACTATGGAAAATTTCTCAAGGAACTAATAAGCAACAAGCACAAAATTGAACAAATTTCTGCCGCTTTCTTAAGCGATGAAAGCTCAGCAATGATCCAAAATAAAGTTCCACCAAAACTCGAAGATCCCGGAAGTTTCCTTATTCCATGTAATTTCAACAAAACCTTCTCCTGTAATGCTTTAGCCGATCTTGGTGCTAGCATTAACCTTATGCCATATTCCTTATATGCCAAACTCTCTCTCGAAACTCTTAAACCTACCAAAATGAGCGTGAGATTAGCCGACAGATCATTCCAATACCCTGTTGGAATAGCTGAAAATATGCTCGTTGAAGTTGGTAAATTCACCTTTCCTGCCGATTTCGTTATTCTTGAAATGGAAGAAGATAGTAAAGTTCCCCTCATCTTGGGACGACCATTTATTCTATAAACCCAAAATTTGAATTTCATTTCATATTGGTAATTTTGAATATAACCTAAAGTTTATTAATAAGTATTTGAAAATAAAACCTTAGGTTATAATTTTAGGAAATTATAAAGATATAACATAAGATATTTTATTTTTTCTTTAAAAAATATATAAAACTTATATATGTACATATATATGGCCGGCCCCATATTTAAAAAAAATAATATATTTTGTAATTTTGATTATTTTGTATATTTACTTCCTTTTTATAAAAAACATATTTTAAGGGATAAGTATTAAAAGGTTTTAGCAAGTATTTTGTGTAATCTTCAAAATGGGAAAAAAAATTGTCCCCCTCTTTGAGTTAAATGGTCGGCCATATGGTGGTGTTGATACACCAAATCTTTTATTTTTGTAGCAAAAGATATTTTAGGAAAAGAGTGTAAAAGGTTTAAGCAAATGTCTTGTAATCTCCTTAAGTTCTAAGAAAATCTTGTCCCCTCTTTTTCTCTTTATAAGGCCGGCCACATTCACCCCTCCATCACCATTATTCTCTCAAAATTCTTACTCCATAATTTTGTGTATTCCTCCATAGAAGCTTCAAGCAAGAAAAAGGTTTAGGTGTTTTTTTGGGTAATCCTTGAAGTTTTGGTGTTCTTGGTGTGGTATTGATCTTCATTCTTTGGTGTATTCTTGGGTTCTTGGTGTTTGATCTTGTACTCCTCCCTCATTCCATAGGTAATTCTTGATTTTGTTTCATTCTTGTTGTCACCATGATTACATATGCAAAAGTTTTCATAAAAACCTAAAAGATTGTAAGAAATAATGTGTTTATGTTCTTGTCAATTTCTCTAGGGTTTAATCTAATTAAAATGGTTAAATTACATGTTATGAAACCCTAAGATGATCATTAAATGTGTTATTAATAAAAACTACAAGATTAGAAACCCTAGGGTTGGTTTTAATGGGTGTTAATTAGGGTTTGTTTGTGTGCAGAATTTTAGGTCATGTTCAAAGGGGTATAACTCAATGATAAAAATTGATTTTAATAAGATTCTTGAGTCTATGACTAATTTCAATGAGTTTAGTTTCTGGAAAAGTTGGTCTCATAATTTTAGAAGGTCAAGAAGGTTGGTTTTGGGTGGTTAAAAGATTAAGTGTCAAAACTGCAGTTTTTGGCCAAAAATTTCACTTGTAGTATTTGATTTTTAATTCGAAAACCATAAGGAGTTAGACTCTAATTTTCGAGATGGTAAAACTACATGATATTAGCTACGTCCATGATTTTTTTGAGATTTTTAGGAATTGTCTAAGTATGGTAAATACGCGTCAACTTTTCAAAGGTTCTGCCAGGTCAAAATTCGGGTCAGTTTTGGGTAACAAGGGTCAAAGGGATACTTAAACATGGAAATAAATTAAACCAATGATCATGGGTGTATTAGACATATGTAGGAACCTCTGTAATTTTTGGTGTAATTTTAGAAGATGTTTTTATGGGTCATTTATGTATGGAAACTTACCTTGAATAAGTAGTCAAAATCTGAAATTTTTGGAAACCTTAATTAGGTCAAGTAAACTTTATTTATGGTAAGATCAAGTGTAAAACTACTTAAAAAAAGATATGTAATATATGGTAATCATGGTTCTTGTAGATTCGATGAATGTGTTGTGATCTCTTGCTTTTGTGTTCATTTCTTTTCGATTGCTTATTTGTTAAGGTACAGATATTTTGTCCTTTTAGTAAGGACACTTCATTCTCTTTTGTTGGCTACTTGCTCTAGTTGATATATGTTTGATATTCCTTTAAAGTTGCTAATCGTAATCATGATTGTTTGATGTTGACAATCCGTTTGATTCAATATTCGTTTGTATGAATCTGTTGGTTCTTGTTTGGAATATGCTACTAGATTCGTTTCCATATTTGGATTATTCGAAACTTGTTCACTTATATCTTTGCTTTAATCTTGCCCGAGCTATTTGTATCTAGTCATGGAGGTACCATGACCATGTTATTGATGCACCAATGGCATGACACTATCTATGGCAGTGTGATTAGTCCACGACGTTCCCTTTTGTATATGCACTTATTATGATTTGATTATATATGTTCGTACACTCGCCATAGTGCTTGTGTATATGGATATAACTTTGTTTTGCAGGGAGCGTATGGATGCATCCTAGGTACTTTGTTCTGTTCAGTTTAGGTAAATGGTTGTGTGTGTGCAATACACCCCATATCACATTTGGTACACATGAGGAGCTTACCTGTGTACATTTGATTATGACTATCTGATTATTTGTTTAGGGTCTATTCATGTATCATGTTAGACATTGTTTTGAGCTCGTGGGATATAGAGTATTTTGATTTATGCCATCCCCCTATTCATTGATCTATATATATCGTTTGACATTTGTTTGGCAAGCTCTCGATATTCGTTTCGTTCAAACCTTCGTTTTATTTCCGTTATTATTATTATATATGTTCACTGAGCGTTAGCTTAGCCGCGTTTTCTTTTCCTGCGGCAAGTACTAAGCGGGAAGCTAGCATATGAGTGTTGAGAGTAGGAGCTTTAGAGGACCCACCTTTAGAAGAACCCTTTTTATTTGGATTTATGTTTTAAGACCTTTCCTTTTGAAGATTTCTTTCATTTGACTTTGTTGGAATTTAATACTGTTGGAAGTCATTTTGTATTATGACTTGGTATTTTGGTTAATAAAGTCTTCCGCTTGCTTTTATATATGTTCTGATTTGACACCATAATGTGATGCTTTGTCTCTTTATCGGAGCGGGGTGTTACATCTTCACATTGCTGATGCAATTATTCAAGTTAAACTGAAACAACTCAATCTTGGAGTTGAGACTGAAAGAATGATCTTCAATATCGATTCCGCGATGAAACAATCTTATTCAAACGATGATACGTGTTTTAGTATCGATGTGATTGATGAAATTGTTGAAGAAGATTTCGATGCTCTTTTAGACGAAGGTAGTAAAATTCTCCATTCCATTGAGGGAACCCTTCTCAAAGAAGAAATCTTTACTAAATTCGATGAATTCATAGCAATGATTGCCGATGAAGACTCTGACTCTGAATCCGATACCAAAGAACCACCATTCGAAAAAACCACCATCAACACAGATTATAAAATCAAGACATCCCTGGAAGAACCTTCTACGGATCTGGAACTTAAACCCCTTCCTGATAATCTGAAATATGTATTCCTGGAAGAACCCTCTTTTCTTCCTGTTATAATATCATTTCAGCTTTCCAAAGAAAAGAAAAACAAACTCATATCCATTCTTAAGAAACACAAGCAAGCCTTTGCTTAGAAAACAACGGATATTCCTGGTATCTACCCATCATTCTGTAAACATAAGATACAACTTCTTGATGACAAGAAACCCGTTGTCCAAAAACAAAGAAGGTTAAATCCGAACATGCAGGAAGTTGTTAAAAAATAAATCTTGAAACTCCTGGATACCGGTATAATTTATCGAATTGCCGATAGTCCTTGGGTTAGTCCTATCAACTGTGTACCAAAAAAAGGTGGTTTTACAGTTGTCACCAATGAAAATGATGAACTTGTTCCAACAAGAACCGTTACGGGTTGGCGAGTATGCATTAATTATTATAAACTCAATGAAGCAACTGCAAAAGATCATTTTCCCTTACCATTTATGGATCAAATGCTAGAGAGACTAGCGGGAAATAAATATTGCTGTTTCCTCGATGGTTTTTCTGGATATTTTTAGATTTTTATAGATCCTAATGATCAAGAGAAAACAACATTCACATGTCCTTTCGGAACATACGCTTATAGGCGAATGCCTTTCGGGCTATGCAATGCTCCTGCCACATTCCAAAGGTGTATGCTGGCAATCTTTTACGATTTAATCGAAGAATCTGTCAAAGTATTCATGGACGTTTTTTCTGTATTCGGAAACTTTTTCGACACATGCCTAAACAATCTCGATAAAATGCTCCAACGTTGTAAAGATTCCCACCTTGTCCTTAATTGGGAAAAATGTCACTTCATGGTCAAAGAAGGAATTGTGCTCAGACACAAGGTGTCTAGTGTCGGACTTGAAGTCGACAAAGAAAAAATCAACTTAATATCAAAACTTCCACCCCCTACTAATATCAAAGGTATTAGAAGCTTTCTGGGATATGCCAGTTTTTACTGACGTTTCATTAAAGACTTCTTGAAAATTGCTCGACCTCTAACTAAGCTACTCAAAAAAGATACTCCATTTGAGTTCGATGATGAATGTCAAAAAGCTTTTGAATCATTGAAAGAGAAACTCACATGTGCTCCTATGATCGTAAGCCCAAATTAGAATCTTTTGTTTAAACTTATGTCTGATGCAAGTGATTTCACAGTTAGAGCCGTCTTAGGTCAAAAAGATGGTAAAAACTTTCACCTAATCTACTTTGCAAGCAAAACCCTTAATCTAGCTCAACAAAAATACACTGTAACCGAAAAAGAACTTATGGCTGTAGTTTTTGCATTTGACAAATTCATATCCTATCTTATTCTCTCAAAAACTATTGTTCACACTGATCATTCAACTCTAAGGCACTTATTGAAAAAGAAAGATGCTAAACCACGCCTTATTCGATAGATCTTACTTCTGCAAGAACTCGACATAGAAATCAAAGACAGAAGAGGAACATAAAATGTTGCAGCAGATCACTTATCCCGAATCGAAAATGATGAAATAAGCAATGACAGTGAAGTCGATGATAACTTTCTCAGAGAAACTCTCATGGAAATCAACACCGTTAATGAACCTTGGTTCGCAGACTTTGCAAATTACCTAGTTGGTAATATTATACCAAACGGAATGACATACCAACAAAAGAATAAATTCTTCTCTGACCTCAAACACTACTTTTGGGAGGAAACTTACCTTTTTAAAGTATGTTCTGACGGTATGATCAGACGTTGTATATCTGGACCAGAACCATTTTAGATCAATGTCACCACGGACCAATCAGTGGACATTATGGACCTAACATAACTGCTAAAAAAGTTCTTGATTCAGGATTTTACTGGCCAACAATCATCAAAGAAGCTCATACTCTAGTTCGCCTTTGTGAAGCATGCCAAAAGACCAGAAATATATCAAAATGTAATGAGATGCCGTTAAACAACATTCAAGTATGTAAAATTTTGGACATATGGGGTATCGACTTTATAGGACCATTCCTGAAATCATATAAGCTTGAATACATTCTAGTCGCTGTTGATTACGTATCTAAATGGGCCGAAGCTTAAGCTTTACCAACCAATGATGCCCGAGTAGTAGTCACCTTTCTAAAGAAACTATTCTGCCATTTTGGAATGCCCAAAGCTCTAATCAGTGACCGAGGTACTCACTTCTATAACAAAATAATGGAAAAAACCATGAAAAGATATGGAGTTAACCACCACTTCTCTACATCTTATCACCCTCAAACTAATGGTCAAGATAAAAACACGAACAGAGCTCTCAAGAGAATTTTTGAAAAATCTATTAAAGACAACCCTGCTATTTGGTCAAGAAAACTTGATGACGCTCTATGGGCTTTTCGCACTGCCTATAAAACACCACCGATACTACACCATACAAACTAATTTATGGAAAGAACTGCCACTTACCATTCAAAATTGATCACCGTGCATACTGGGCACTGAAAAATTGCAACCCAGATCTCATCGTTGCTGGTGAGAAAAGAATGTTTCAGTTACACGAGTTAGACGAACTTAGATACCAAGCATATGAAAACTCTGGTCTATACAAAGAAAGAACCAAAGTCTTGCATGACAAAAAATTACGAATGAGAAAAGAATTCAAACAAAGAAGCAAGGTTCTGTTATTTCACTCAAAGTACAAATTTAAACAACCGAAGCTCAGATCTCGATGGTTAGGACCTTATGTAGTGAAACATCAATATCCATCCGGATATGTTGGACTTTATGGAAAAGATAGAAAGACCTTCATAGTCAATGGCCATCGACTCAAACTATATCATGAAGAAGACAATAACTCAAGGGAGGCAATTACTCCTTTCTTCCCAAAAGAATGACTCTTGAAGTATGATTCTAGCTAATGACTCTCTTAAAAATTAAGCGCTTCTTAGGAGGCAACCTGTGCTTCACTTAAGTGTGGAGGAGTCCCTCCTCTATTCTTTTAATAATATCTTTTATTTATTTTCTAAAAAAAATTCAACAAAAATATTTTCTTTTTTTGTGCTTTTGTATGTTTACTCCTATACATGTAATTTAGCTTGAAGATATAGAAAATTACAAAGTATGCTCAAGATAGCTCTACTATAGCTATGCACTTCTCTATGCCCCAGGAAGTATCGTTCTCCTTTAATTTTCCCTATTTTATCTCTATTATCAGTTATCACATTGAGGGCAATGTTCAACTTAAGTGTGGAGGGGAGCCAAATAGGAAAAATTAATTATATCCCTCTATGTTTGCCCTATTAAAAACTTTTCAACTGATATTTTATGAAAAATTCTAATTATATGTTTTCAAATTAAAGTAAAAAAATGCTCTTAGTAAGACAAGTCTAACCGGATTGACATTATAGCTAGCACACCCTAGTCCACTAAATTGTAAGAATTTTAAGCCTTTAGAATAAATCGGGTATCCACTTTTGATGCCTTTAGCTTGTTCAAGTTAAGGTTTGAATGCAGTCATATGTGTCTATTTCGTCATTACAGATGCGTACGTATGGTCTTTGTCGCCTTTTCTGGAACATTGGTATTGGTTGATAATTATGTTTGAGAGAGACGGTAATTTAAAAGCTCTAGAACTTGTGCTTAATCATCATTTACTAGACCGAAGCCTATAACATGAAATGTATCTCGCAAATCCTTGTTCCTGCAAGCACTCCTTTTAAATGCTATATTGGTAAAATATCTGAAGGTTAAATGCAGAAGCTCTGTGCCAAGCCTTAGTTACCATTTGGTAAAAAAAAAAGTTATATATGTGTGTTATAGTAGTTCAAAGAAATAAAGGCTTATGTTCGGCGCATGAAGATTGGATCCTCTCTAGTATTAAAATTCCGCCCTTCGGTCAAGTTTATGTGTTAAGTACAAGCCTATGATAGCTGTCTAGATTATGTTTGTGCAAATTGAGTATTCTTCACAATAGCATATTTAACCCTATCTGAGTAACTGAGTGAATTTAAAAAATCAAACACTATCCATGTGTGAGGTGCTATGTTATATGTCTATGCCTAAAAAGTTATCCAATATGCAAACTCTTATAAAAATCCAAATTTTCTCCAAGTCACGACAAATGATTTTATTTTTCTCGCTTCCATTGCTTGAGGGCAAGCTATAAGCTAAGTGTGGAGGGATTTAATAATGCCAAAATTATACATATTTCTATGGCGTTATTTATGTATATTTGATCATTTCTCGTGAACTTTTGGTACTTAATTAGCTTGAATTGCTTATGGTTTACTTGAAGACACTACAGGCCCAAGCTCAAGAATCTATACACTTTGTAAGGCGAATACAAGAAAAGAAAGATTTCTAGCTAAAGTTCATGAAGTCTGTTGCACTTATAATATTGTGCGCCGTGCTTTCCTTTTAAGCCAAAACCGCCGCACTTATAATATTGTGCGCCAGACTTTCTCCCAAAGTCTAAAGAATTAAAGTCTAATAAATGCTATCGCATTAACTCCTCAAAACCGCCGCACTTATTTATAAGTGCGCCGCACTTCGAGTAAAAGCTATTAAATGCTATCGCATTAACTCCTCAAAACCGCCGCACTTATTTATAAGTGCGCCGCACTTCGAGTAAAAGCTATTAAATGCTATCGCATTAACACCCAAAGTCCGCCGCTCTTTTTCCTAAGTGCGTCGCACTTTGTACCCAAACTTACCTATAAATTGAGGATGAATTTTCATCCTCAAAGCACTCATTCGTCACTATCCATCTCATTCTACAAAACATTCCACACACACATACTTCCC
>BQNB010007817.1:0-92209 GCA_026074375.1 Tanacetum coccineum | reverse complement strand
AAAATGCAACGACGCCCGCACACGACCTAGTCCAGTTAATGTCCCATTTAATCATTCATCTCCAAAACAATTTTCACGTTTGATGCATAGAGTTTTAGATGCATTGTACAAGTGCTTAAAACAACTTAGTTTTGTGATGGTTGACGACATACTCAATAATCATCTCAATTCGAATTCTCAATAGTACATACTTATACTATTTAAATAAATAGATAAGTATCATAAGTAAATACTTATAATAAATAATTATAAATATATCTCGATAAGTCCATTCGGTAACCTTAGTCACCGTGAAAATAATCATAATAAGGTTAAAAATGGAACGTTTACTCATAATAAACATATTTGAGAAGTTTCAAGAAAAATTTTATATTTTGTCTTTTAGTGAATTAATTTAATAATTAAATAATAATATTTTATTATTTAAATCAAAAGTCATGTTTTTAAGTAAAATTTCTGGTATAAACTTAATATGTGCTTAATTATACATATTTTATACCTAATAAAACGAGCCTAAATGACCAAAAAAACAGACAGAAATTGGCAAATATATGTCTGTTTTGCTTTATGTACCGTGTAGGTATCGGATATCGACTAAAGGACAAAAAATGAAGCCAAACCAGACAAAACCGAGCACGGATTTGAAAAGAGCGCGAAAAACTAAGGCCAAGGGTACAAAAAGATTGAAAACGAAGCTCAAACAGCAATTTTCGGATCGACTCGACAAAGTTTGTGCATTTAATGAAGTCAAGACGAAGTCAAAGTCAACCCCGGGATATGGCGTTGGAAAGAGCATTGAAAACCAAACCCAAAAAACTAACTTGCCAAAAGTGGACTCACCCGTACCCACCTAGTGGGCCCGGATCAACCAACTTTATTAAACTAAACCCTTAAAGCCCAAAATTATAAATTAAAGCCCAATTCCCTTTTCAATTAAAAACCAAACCCGCCCAAAAGCAACTCAATGGCCCAATACATAGAACTTAATGAGTGTTAACACCACAAGGACGTCTGTTGCAAACAATGTAATAACTATGAGGGGCTAAAGTTGCCAAGTCCCAAACTTTTTATCTCATCACAAGGACATGTTTTGCAATGGATATGTAATAGTTGAAGGACCAAAGTTGTAAAACCACCAAAGTTTTAACCTGCAATAAGAACTGTACATCTCTTTCCCCTTATTTCCTGCCATTTCACTGTGTATCTTCCCCAAGTTAACACGTGAACTCTTTTCCCTCTCCCCAAAACACTCAACTTCACATTCTTACACAGGGATTATAATAAACCCTTACCCCTCTCACAAACCCCTTTATGCCATGTTTGCAATCCATACCTACGATTTGGGCATTGAATGGGCAGGATCAAAGAACTCAGGCTCCAAGGCAGGATTAAGGGTTACGATTGGTTATTTGTTTCCTCTCACAGTAAAAGCATAACTAGCACAATGCAAATAAGCTTGACAGCTTATAAAAGAGAAAAAAAAGAGAGTATCTAGGAGTAGTGTAATTAAGTTTAAGGTCCCGTTTTTATGTTTTTAACTAATGTTCAAATTTCAGTTTCATTATCTTTTGTAAGTGTTATAAACTCAATTTCAGTTGTAAGTTTATTCCAAAGTTAAATAAAATTCCAAGTTCTTAAGATTTTCTTTGTTAAGCAAACGTGTTACTGTTCCATTGTTAAATAAGCTGTTTGAGATCATTGGGGAATAAGCAAAATCCTGGATGGGCTTCTGACTTATTGGGGTTAACAAGCTGCCCAATAAGTTCTTTTGAGCTTTTGAAACTTCCATATAAAGCATAAGACCAAGGTTACTTTCATTTTCTCTTTTATAACTCAAGTTACTGTAGCATTGCTTATCTTGGCTTATTTCTGCTTATTTTGTTCATTATCAGCTTAAGATGTCATAAGTTAGCATATTAGATCATAAATATTAGTTAAATTCAAGTTTTAGTTAAATCTGCTTATTTTCTAGTTTAAACTGCTTATTAGCTCATCCTTTAAATAAGTTCAGAAAAGTTATCGTATCAAAAGGTGTTGGCATGTTCTAAATCAGATAACTAAGTTTATGTAATATTACCGATATTTGATTAAGTCAGATCCGTTTGTCTACTTGATTGGATCAGTATCAACGGAGCAGATAATGCATTGGCAAAGAAACTGCTTATGTATCATGATATTTATGATATGTTTGGATGTGATTCATCAAAGTATTTAGTTACTTGAAGAAAATCATGTTTTTCAATAGTTCAAGAAGGGGAAATTAAATTGAAGTGGTCATTTTGTTTTGTCTAATCTCTAACTTGTATTATGTCCCCGGTTGATATTCATTTCTTTTTGTTTAATGGAAATTGCTATCAATTTTGCGCATATCATTGGTAGATTGATCGATTGATTATAAACATGTTGAATAATGTGTTTACTTTAATTAACATGCTATTTATACTCGATCAATCTGTTACCAAAAGTGTTACATTAACATAAGTGACCGGGTCTTTTTGTCTAATGAATACATAGTAATTGTATTTAGGCGATGTCTTTTTGGTCGGGGAGATATCATTTGTTTGTATGAAAATGATATCCCAAGCTGCTATAAACCGAGTACTATCGTATTTATAGAAGACCATGGGTTATGGTTTACAATACGATGGAGACCATTGAATATGATAACGATAAACTGATGTTGGTTGGATAATTGATCAATAATATTACACATTAATAAGTGTTAGATTCTACGCTTTGTGCTAATGTGGTATTTTGGGGTCAAAGGAACAAAGTTGCGTAACGTATCCAACGATGAAATCAAGATAGTTTATTTGGCTTCTTAATTTAAAGAAGTGTGTGGTTTAAAGACTTGTTAATGAACACATGTTTATGTTTAAAAGTCAACGTTGCCATGTAAAATGCTATTGCAGAACTATTAATAGTGTACCACTTGACGAAGTGGTTGGTTAAGGATTTAATGAATAAGTCGGTAATAGGGATGAAAAGTCCACTAGATCATCTAACTGTGAGATACCCAATTCCCTTCTAATACAACATTAGAAGCTTGAATTCAATGCGGAAAGCTCACACTTAGAGATTGGAACACATGTTATATTTTTCCTAGGTATGTGTTCGGACCTACAAGATAAAGAGGTTGAAGTTTATCTTCTTAATAGTTTTTTTGAAAAAGTGCAATGCAGGGCATGATTTGTGATAACCATGACTTGAGTAGGTTAGTCAAACTATTAGTGTTGACTTATGTATCTGTTGCAATGAATGGGTTATGTGTTATACGTGTTTATATGTGTTTATGTGTGTTGTGTGGGATATGTGAGATTTGATAATCAATCCATTGGGCCCCCGTGGGATTCGTCCATTGGGATTGGATTTGTGTTTGTTTTTGTCGAGTTCATGTTCGTCACTTTTAGCGACAAGGAAATGAATTTGGTGATTGAAGCGGTTCTCTCTTCCGTTAATTGATGTAAGTATTATACGTTATATTTATTTTTGTGTTAGTAATATTAGGATAAGATTAGGTTCTAGTATTTAGAATATGAAAAAAATGAAATTTCTATTTTTGGAAAGTTAGGGTTAATAAAAATAAAAAGTTATTTATTTTTAAAAGTCTAGTAAATTGCGTTTAAGCAAAAAGGTATGCGCAAGCAAGCTAAGGTTTTTATAAAAACTTAAGGTAATGTTAATAATTAAGTAATTAATAGATAAAAAAATAAAAAAAATATATAAATAAGGCCAATCGGCCGGTTTTTAGGATAAAAGAAAAAAAAGGAAAACAAATCTTACTCTAATTAAAATTGGTAAAAGATATCTATCCTAAACCTTTTTGTAAACCTTATAAATACCAAAAACCCTTCTCCCCCTTGTTTTTAATTGTCCCAGCCGAATTTTGTCAACGGAGAGGAAGAACAAAAATATTTTTTTTCAAGTTTGGTGAATTTTTGTGTTCAAGATTCGAAGATTAAGAGTATAAATTAATAATCCTTTCTTTGAGTTAATTATCAATTAACACAAACATGTAATATCTTAATCATGATGGATAATTCAGCATTTGCATAACATCTATTAATTAATGAAATAATAAATAATTTTATAATGATTAGGTTTAATTAAGGATCATATGGTGAGTATTCGTTAGGTTAGATCGCAGTTAGAAATTGCTTTAGATTGGGGGCATAATTTTAGAATGTTGTTTTGTCTGGATATCTTAATGATGGTAATAGCTGTTATCAAGTTTCCGATGCCTATGATGTCAACACCAGATCAGATCTAGTTTCTAGAAAATCCGCCTCGAGAACGGTTTTTGAGGTTGGGAATCATTCAAACGTTTGGTTTTGCAAGAAAAAGTTGTCAAGCTGTAAATACAGGTCAGATTTAGTCAGATACGAGGTAATAAACCCCCACTTAAAATTGTGAATTTAGCATATCCCTTCTACAGAATGTTAGTTCTATGTGTCCTATTATAAATTCCCCTAAAGTAGAGCGTCTGAATTTGGAGCTCTAAGTAATGTGTATTTGTTTTTAGGTCCTAAACTTTTCGTGGTGCAAACAGATCTGAATTGGGACTATTTTGAAGTTTGATTTTCTTAGGAGTACTTGTGCATGTAAATGGTCTTGGGAATCATGAGGTAGTTAATTAACTCATAAATTAACATAGGTGATTTTTGGTATGAATTATGGAGGTCAGTAAGTAGAGGTTTTGAGTACGTTAAGTCACATTAAAATTCTGCAGTTTTGAACAAATTGTGACTAACTAGTGAAACTTATTAACGAAGTGGTTAAAGTTGGGTATGGTGTCGGGCTGACCCATAGGGTTAATAAAACACCTTAGACATCCATCATATTATTGTTACATGCGCATTAAGCTTTTGGCTTAGTAGCGTAAAACACAAGTTATATTGTTGTTTGGATTTATGCTAGTTGTTTGTGAAGCTTTTTGTTGGAATCTTTTGGAAAGCTAAGCAAAGGTGAGTTTCATAGCCCATTTTTCTCATGTTATTTTGGGGTGAGAATGATGCTTGTCTTGTTGTCATGTTAAAATTATTTTAAGCTTGCTGTAGTTATGTGTATTGGATCGTGGGCACATTCCGTCCCGTTGTGTTGCGATATGATATGTTTAGTATTGTGGATCTCAATATGCAAAACGAGGTGTGACGGTGGTAAGACTGCGTGAGCTAATATGAGGCCATGTAGCGCACATATGTAGTTGATATGATTGTGGATCGTGGGCACGTTCTGTCCTGTTATTGTTAATTGTTGTCATGAATTGTTTTGGTAATTGCAGCAGCTAATTAAAAGTTTATTTTAGGATATTATTGTATGTCGTAAACCTATGATTCTCGCTCAACTTTAGGTTGACGTTTTAAGCATCATTTTTAGGTGAGCTTAATGGTGCTAAGATAGAGCGAAGTGGCTAGAAGAGACCGTAGGATGCTTGGAGTTTCTTTATGCTTTCTGTTTGAATAAATGCGTTTGCATGAATTGTTTGGATTATGTTTTGCATGTCATTTATTGATGAGACCTCTTTCTTATTAATAAATACACCATTAGGTTTTGGGTATTGTTATGACACTTTGTGTCTTTGCTTTACTTTAGTTTTCATTTTAGTATTCTCTATATAGACACCATGTGTCGTGATGATATTCATTCTTGTTTACGCCTCGCGTTTCCGCCTTAGCAGGGTGTGACATGATTAAAAGAAACTACCTGTATGAGTATGAAGTTTTGCCGCTTCAAAGGCTTGGACTTGGCTTCCTATATGCTCATGAATGGATAAGGGCGCACGGCTTGTAAAGCGTCAAGTACAAACATTGGAGAAATGTAGAAACTCGTGTGTATATTATCTTCGAGTATTCAAACGAGTTGATGGGTTCAATCCATAGGACACCCTGATTCTTGAATATTTAGAATGCATAATATACTAAGTGAAAATTCAATCCTTAGGACATTTTCCTCTATGCATGAGTTTGATTTGTTTTGATTATTTGGGAAATCAAGGATTACACTAAAATAGGGGAGGATTGTTGGTGATTTTAGTGTCATCAATCATTTTTGTGTAATGGTGATTTACCCGAGACCAAATGGATTTCAAGTTACGTTATAATACGAGTTCGGATGTGTGGAGTGTACGCTTGTATAAACTAATTAACTTGATTTCGGGTACAAAAAATGGAAAATGTTGTTAATGTAAGTCAAGGGAAATTTAGTGACAAAATTCGTGTGCAACTAAATTGTCCATATATACATGTCTTGAATGATAGCAATTAGTGACAGTTTTAGGTTGTTACAAAACTGTTGCTGAAACATTTAAAGGATGTGTTGACTTTTCACCAAAAGGTGTGTCTTTTCACCAAGAGACACACATTTTCCCTACAACTACCATTTAGTTTATATACATGTAAACATATTTTGGTCTTCTAAGATGAACATCTTCATATCAATAATAAACACGACAAACTATTTAATGTTTTGCTCTCTTTCTTGTGCCTAGAATTAGAGTGTGTTCTTGTCTTATCCCTATACAAATTTCGTGTAGCCCAAGGCACCAAATAGGGTCGAAATATTGTATCAGGAAAGTGGACTTTTACATGATTCAAGAATTTATTCGGCAATCTATGATTATCAAGACCTGAATACCAACAATTTATGGAGTTACAACTCTTATGATCAACGTTATTTGTGATGTAGTTACAACTCTTATGATCCATACTATTTATGATGGAGTTACAATGCTATATACTTGGGTTAAAATGAGAAAGTGACAAATTTTCAAGACCGAGATTGATCTTTATAGAACAAGATTCGTGCATCGCAACAACCCCGACTACATTATAAAGAGTTTAGTACCCTTTCTTGAAAATGTAGGAATTATGTTGAATCTAATAAAGGAAATTAGGATACATAATGTTGAATAATAAATTCAGTCATCAATACCACTAAAACATTGTAACAACCCATTTAATTTTTCATTGTAACGACCTCCAATAATTATTAAAAAGTGTATCCGCTAAAAATCATTACTGTCATTAATGATTATTAAAAATGTGTAACCGCATCCACCATATAAATCTACACAAACCATTTCATATCTCCCACACACAAATGTTATCTTACAACAAAAGATAATCTCCCAATATACCCTCACTTTCACTCCTCAACTCTTACGATACTTTGTGCAAATATTCTTTATATTTTTGTTTGAAACGCTTATTTTAAATGTTATATGAAATATTTACCACAATATCGCACATCGTTAATTATCTGCCGCTAGGAATTTTAGGTGTTGAGGTTGCAGTTGTGGTGGAGGAGGACACTGGTGTAGTGGTGGAGTTGGTGGGGAGTGGATGAGATGTGGGAATGAGAAAGGAGATACCAATCACACATTTAATGTCATTACACAAGACCAAGATATTTTTGTTAAGTCATCAAATGTTACCAATCACACATTTAATGTAATTAGTATTGATTTTGATTGGCAATCAGTTGAAAGTCAAATGTTGTATATTATAATTTATTGTGTTTCCTATAATAAAATTCAGTTTTTATTCCTTCCATAAATATATTAAGTTTTCACTTTCAATAATTTTGGTTGAATGCTAAATGCTTTATAAGTAGTATAGATATCGAAAACCGGGTTGATCCGGGTCACTTCAAACCCGACGTGTCTAATCGGGCTTTGAAAATATAAAAAACGGTTTAATTTGACATGTTTTCGACTAAAACTGGTTGAACCTGCTGGGTCGAATCGGGTTTCAAAACATTATGTTTGATCTCCAAACCATCAAACTTTTATGTAACACCCTAATATTTGACATATAGCAGAGGAAGCTAATTTGGGGTATTACTTCATGAATCAACAGTCATAATCATAGAAAACGACTCGAAAGAGATGTTTTGTAAAATTTAGTTATCATTCAATAATATATCAGAGTTTTACAAAAGAGAAGTCCTAAAATACATTAAAAACATAAAGTTTGAATGATAACAAGTTGGACGTCCTCAAGTCCAATGCCACTCCGTGCCATAGATTGCTCAATTACCTGAGATAAACATGCTAAAAAGATCAACACAACGGTTAAGTGAAATTCATAGTGTTTTGTAATGAAATGTTTGAATACAAGTCAATGTAAGTGTAATATTTGCAACGAATACAATTATCATGGGAAAATAAAATTATTGCTCTAAGCTCATGCAACCAACACGTTAACATAGAAATCACCTCAGTGACATTTGAGGAACCAAAGTCCTCTTGGAAATGTAACTTGCCAAAGTTAGGGGTGTTCACGGGGCGGTTCGGTTCGGTTAGTTAGAAGATTTAAACTATCCGTCGCGGGGCGGGTAATTAATTTTACTATCCGTCGCCGAACCGTACTAGGCGGGTAACCGGACTTGCGGGTACCCGAAGTGAGCGGTTACCCGCGGTTCGGGTCAAGGTTAACCTTTTTTGATGTTTAATAGAGTTTAACCGTATAAAAAATTACATAGTCTAGAACATAAAATGTATTTCTAGTAAAATTAAATGACGTTGAATTTAAAAGTCATATAAAACTTAAGTATTTCGTTACAATAATTGCATTCAAATATTCATATATAACGTATTAACAAAAAATATTACTCGACGTTATAGATTACGATCACATTAATCAATTTTCACACATAGATTTTTACAAATGTTTACTTTACGAGCGAAAAAATCGTTATACAATAAAAGTATTGCAATAATCGGTTAATACTTGTACAATTATTTGAATATTAGTTAGAAAATAATCATGTATAATATGCATGGTTCGGTTCGGTTAACCGCGGATATCTAAAAGTAAAAACCGAAACCGAACCATTATATGCGGGTTGTTTCGGTTGCGGTTTTTTTCGGTTTCGGTTTCTTCGGTTTTGGGTTTTTTCGGTTTCGGATTGAGCGGTTCGGCTCGGTTCGTCGGTTTCACGGTTTTTTTGAACACCCCTAGCCAAAGTTACCCATTATTCTCAAATATAGTGCACTTGGTTACCTCACTGTATGGTAAACAAAAAGAATTTGTCAATCCCGATAGATCTATCCACAATATTCGCGTTCACTCACAAGTGATTAATGGTTCATGATTAAAAGATGTTGTAATGGAGGTAAACAAAGGTAATAATGTATCAGGATAACATACAGTTGGAAAAACACTTGTATTCATGGTTTATAGCATGTATCTCCCCACGAAGTTTAGAAAACATGTAAAGGTAGGACTATGAACTCACCTTGACAGGGAAATCTGATTGATGGCAAAAGAAATTCAAATGGAAGTAAAAGGCTTCGTCACACAACCTGGGGTAATATGTGAAGTCTTAGTTTTGTATTTCAAAACTTTATAAAGTTTAACGTAAATGATTTTTGGTTTGATAGTTCATGAAAACATCGTATCACTGTTCAGGCTATCATAATTCAGAGGTCATGTAGTGAACGTTTGAGGAGTCAGGACACTTTAAATCGTAAATCCATCAAACTCGTCAAAACGTGTACCCAAATGAAACCCCTCACATGAAACTCCCTAGTAATGTGATACATTATAGTTTAAATGATATGATTTTAAGTTTCTTCAAAAGCTAGCGGATGATAAATTATGTTATATATATAACATAGTTGTTTTATAGCGTTTCGATCGATGAATGATAACGACAAATGTGTCGGGTTTTAATAAAATCGAGTTTTATAATATTCAAATATATTTTTATAATTAATATAAAAATATTACATTTTATACCCTTATAGTTTCAAAAATGGCAATATATACCCTTGGTTTATATATATTTACAAAGTTAATCCTTTATTTATGAAGTATATATATATATATATATTAAACCTTTAACTTTAAAACTTGGCAAAACAGCCCCTTGGAGTTATAACTTTAGGAAAATTACATTTTCAGCCCCACTAGTTATAAATTTCAAGAATTTACAATATATTCCCCTTTGCATGAAATCATTTACGAATTAAGTCCAAAATTCATAAACTTGGTATTTTTGAAATCAAAAAGAGTTTTGCAGCTTATGGCTTATTAGAATAAGCTAAATGACTTCACCTTTTGAATACATATATAAATATATATAATATATAAATATATAATAATAAGGATAATATCAATAATAGAGTGTAAGTATTCCGTAAGGCTTTTAAGAGATATTTACTTTTATCCAAAGCAAAACCCCTAAAAAACCTTCCCGGGTCGTTTCTCGTCGAGGCGTGAATTTGAGAATCGAGAATCGGTTTTAGGGACAATGCTTGAATAATCATAAATTGGATTGGGTTATCTAACTCTACGGGAAAAAGTAATTAAAAGGCAATCTAAACTAAAAACGAATGCAATAACGAATTTAAAAACGTGAACGGAAACGTAAAAACGCGACTCGAAAACCTAAAACATGAAATTTTAACCCTACACATGCAAATTTAATTTTTAAAACTCCTAAATGATAAAAGAAAATTAAAAAAAACAATTATATTTTTTTTACTTTTATTTAATTTATTATGTATTAAAAACAGTTTTAATCTAAATTAAATATTAAAAATACTAATCTAAATCATAAAAATCTGAAAAAATCTGAAAAAATCAGGAAAAGTGCATTGAACAGTGCTGGTTCTATGAAAAATAAAATGGTGAGCACAGCTTATCAAATAAGCTACGAAATAAGCTTAAATAAGCTGTTAGGCAAAAAGGGCTAAAAAGGGGTTAAAAGGAAAATAGGGTAGACTTATAAATGAAAAAGACCCCAGGGCAGTTGGTTGTGTGTGGTATGTGTGAGGTGTTGGCTATAGAAGGGGGAGGTCACAGGATCGACCCCTGTGACTTCCCTTTTTGAAAAACCTTTTTTATATTTTTTTAAGAACTTATAAAATAAGCTAAAACAACAAACTTTAAAGAAGACACTTTTTCAAATCTTAAAAATAAGCCAATAATAAGCTAAAAGAAAAGTTGACAGAATGGCCTTTTTAAACTAAGTAACAAAAAGTGTTAACTATGGGTTTTTAGACTAATGAGCACAAAGGAAAGTTAAATAAGCACAGACAGATAATAAGCTAAGTCTAATGAGCATTTAAAATAAAAAATAAGCAAAGAGAATGAACTAAAAATAAGCTAAAAGGACAAAATCTCTAAAAGGCTTTTTAACTTAAAGTTTATAAGTTAAAAGTACTAATAAGCTTAAATAAGCTCTAAATAAGGTAAAAACACTTAAAACTACACTAATAAGTAAGGCTAAACATAAATAAGACAAATCCAATAAGCCAATAAGCTTCATTAAGTAAATAAGCTGTTTGGCCAAAAGTAAGAACCAAACAGCCTATAGGACACTATTTTAGCTTATTTTAAGCTACAATATGGATCCTTATGGCTTAATTACTTATATCAATGAAAAGCTTGTTCCAAAAGCTATAATAATCAGCAAATAAAAAGTAATTTGAAAATTGAATAAGCTATGAAAAAGCTTGGTGAAAATGGCTGTTTATACTCAGTATGTACTGAGTTTTTGGTTTTTTTAAATAGACAATTAGCATTTTGCAGACCCAAAATAAGCTAGTAAAAGGAGTTTAGACTACAAAATAAGCTAAAACAGATTAACTGCATACTACAAACAGCTTGTGCAAGCAATTTCAAATCCTAAATCCTACTTTAGCTAACCTAAATTTAAGATTAAAAAATGGACTTTTTAAGTTTTTTAAAAAAATGACATAATACCTTTGACAGATTTTGACAAAAGAATGCAATTGAAATTGCACACTTAAACTACTCCTAACCTACTGCATTATGGAATCAAATCAAGCATGAAATAAACACCAACAAGCCTCTAATTAAGATCTAAGCTAATAAGCTATTTGGACAAGCACATGAATACACAGATTTGAGCATTTAGTTAAATTGACTTAAGAGCTTAACTAAACTTGATTTAAACTTATTAAACTAACATCTAGACTTAATTAAGGCTTGGTAAAACTAACTTGAGTGCCTAAAGACAACATGAACACTATTTGACCCATTTTAGGTCCTTATCCCAAACACTCCTTAAGAAATGGATTTGCAATTTCTAAACTACAAAAGCTGATTTAAGCTAAGAAAAGTATAAAGAGATATATCATAAGGAAAGTAAAAGACAAATAAGCATTAAACTAACAGGAATAAGCACAATTAAGCAACTAATAAGCAGAATTAAGCTAATAAGCAGTTTTTAAGAAAATATGAAAATTTGAACTTACAATGGTCCAAAGCTTATGATAGAGATTCTTAACACCCAAATCACTTCCTAGCTAACATAATGCTTAACCATTAATCACTAAACCACCATAAGCCATCCAGTATTGCTTATCATCCATAATGAGCCAAAAACAGCAACTCCTTTTTGCTTTGATACTTTCTGAGTGAACTTTTTAGTGAGTGAGCTAACACTTATAAGCTATTAAACAGCTTATAAGTGTGAGCTTATAGCATAAAAAACAAACAGATTTCAAGAATTTTCCAAAAAACTTGCAAATTAAACTTTAATAAATTAAGAACAAGAATTATAATCTAAATAAGACTTGAATTACTGAAACCAAACTTTTCTTTAACCATAAAAACAATACATTGCTTTTTAAAGAAAAATACATTAAAAGTAATTTTAAGCTACAACTAAAAAAACTAAGAAGTCTTCATCTGGTCTTCATCTTCTTTTATAAGATGGGGTCTTTGTCTTCACCCTGGAACCTTCACGTATAATGAATCTCATCCCTTTGATTAACCTTGGAGCCTAATCCGAGCATTCTTGTCCCTTGATTGACTTTTGGCGCCCAAAGATATAAAGTGTAACCATGGATTGCCACCGTGGCTAGGCATCATGTGATGGGGGTACCAAAGGGTAAACATGTAAAGTGGGTTTGTCTGTTGCAGAGTGGGGTTGAGAGTGATAGATGAATAGTGTAGGGATTGGGTTTGGCGGGAAAAAGGATTTGGGTTTATAAGGTTTTGAGCAGGGTAACGAGGTGTTAGGAAAAAGGACTAGAGGTGTTAGGGTTAAGAGGTTATAAGGGTTAAATATGTTAGTGGGGTTGAATGGTGTTAGGTGATAGGGACTAATGGTGTAATGAAACAAGGACTAACCGTGTTAGTCCTTGTAGATTAATGGTGTAAAAGTATAATGGGTGTATGGTTAAGTATTGTTATGGGCTTATAGGTTTGGTTTTGGGCCGGGTTAAGGTGTTAATGGACTAAGGGTTTTAAGGCTTTTAAATGTTATAAATAAAGGCATAATGGGTCAGTCCGGCCCATTAAATAGGTGCGGGTTGGCCCATTTAAGATGATTGTGTCTTCGGCCTTGATTTTTCATGCTCTTTTCAAATCCGTGCTCGGTTTTGTTTGTTTTGGCTTGATTTTGTGTCCTTTTCTTTGATATCCATTACCTGCACAATATAAATGCAAAACACACAAATACAAAGTATTTTTGGTATGTTTTTGGTTGTTTAAGCCCGTTTTAATGGATAAATGGTATATGTAATTAAGCACATACCACTAAAATAAGTTAAGTTTACGAGCTTAAAGCTTATAGAAAGAGCTTATGAACTAGAAAGATCAAAATAGGCACGTTTGGTTTTGGAAAACCAAAATGCATGGGTTTGTGGTTCAAGAGCTTAAACAAGAGTTTAAATAGGATCTAATAAAGCTAATGAATGTTCTAAAATAAGGCAAGAGCTTATAGAACAAGTGGAATGACTTATAACTTGAAAACGGGTTGAAATTAGGGTTTTTGGTTCGTACGCCTAGGAAATGGGTTTCAAGGATTCTTCTTCTTAGTTCTTAGCTTCTAAGGGCTTTGTACTTTCTTCTACTTCTGCTAGGTCTTGGGTTGGACTTATATTTAAGGTGGAAAAGAGTTGTGAGGATGAAATGAAAGGGTGTGCTTTGTTCGGCTATTTATAGGGCATGAACCACCCTTGGTGACCAAGTAAACTTGGTGTGGTGGCCAAAGGTTATAGGGGGTGACTAAAGGCAGCTAGGTGATGAGTATTACAAGCTAGAATGGTAGCCTTGAATGGTGGAAGAAGGAGAAAAGGGTGTAGCTTCCTCAGGTGGTGACGAGGTATGTATATAACTTGGTGGCCAAGGTGGATGATGATGGTGCTTGGGTGGTTGCTTGGTGATGTAAGGGTGAAGGTGGTGGTGAGGTCATGGAGCTACTTGAGGTGCTTGAGGTGCTTTAGGTGTTTGTTTTTAGGTTAGAACTAGTTTTAGGTGTTTAGGGTTTTCGTCTAGGTTTATGTTAGAATTAGGGTTTTGTTTAGGGTTTAAGGTTTTAGAATGATTTAGGGTTTAGTTTCTTAGTTTAGAAGTTATGCTTTAAGTGTTGTAACTTGTATTAAAGTAGTGGTAAGAAATAAACATGATTTAGAAGGGAAAATGACCTTGTTTGAATTCTATGCATGTTTAACTTGTACATTGGGCTTTAGAATGTGGTACTAGGGTTTAGGAGGGAAAATACATTAAAAATAACTTTTACACTTGCTTTAGACATTTGTACACTTGTTATAACATAAAATTAGGGTTTTTGGAATAAACGTGAACGTATTTGGTTTGTTTTGAAATAAAGTTGTAAATGGTACGTTAAATTGATAATGTACTTGGTAAAATGATATTAGAACATAGAGTTGACATATTAGGATGTTTACATGATATAAACATAGTTATAGTTGGCATTGGTTATTGCGTGAGCTCGTTTACTTTTGATTATACAAGTTACGTTGCATAATAGGTGGAATAAAGCAAAAATATTTCTGTGAAAATGGTTGTACCTAATTTAATAAGTAGATATGACATTGATGAAAATTACATCTAATTTAATATATGCATAATTACATTGATGAAAATTGTGGGTTGTTATAGTCTCCCAACCTTAAAGAAATCTCGTCCCATGATTTAATTAGATGATGGAGTGATGTTTGAAAACAAATGTGGATACTTGGCACGAATTTGATCTTTTCGTTCCCACATAAATTCTGGTCCTCTTTTAGAGTTCCATCTTACTTTGACTATAGGTTTATGGCTTTGACTTAGTTGTTGGACTTCTCGATCCATAATTTCTATAGGTTCTTTTACAAAATTAAGTTTGTCATCGAGCCGAAGTTCTTTCATTGGAATGACGAGGGATTCGTTAGATAGACATTTCTTTAGATTAGAAATGTGGAAAGTACTATTGACATTACTGAGTTCTTAAGGAAGCTCAAGTGTGTATGCCACTGGACCGACCCTTTTAAGGATCTTAAATGGTCTAATGTACCAGGGGTTAAGCTTTCCTCATTTTTTGAATCGGATGACACCTTTCCAAGGTGACACTTTCAACATAACACGATCTCCAACTTGGAATTCCAAAGGCTTGCGCCTTACATTGGCGTAACTCCTTTGCCGATCTCTTGCAGCTTGCAAGCGTTGTCTAATTTGAACTATCTTTTCTGTGGTTTCATGGATTATCTCTGGTCCTGTGAGTTGAACATCTCCAACTTCGGCCTAGCAGACAGGTGATCTACACTTTCAACCATAAAGTGCCTTGAATGGTGGTAAGTTGTAAGAAAATTCTACTAGTGGTAAGTGTCTTTCCCATCCTTTTCCAAAATCTATAACACAATCTTGAAGCATGTCTTCGAGTGTTTGGATGGTTCTTTCACTTTATCCATCGGTCCCGGGATGATATGTCGTACTCATGTCTAATTGATTACCCAAAGCATTCTGCATTGACTGCCATAATTTAGATGGGAAATGACTGTCACGATCTGAGATGATGGATATCGGCACTCCATGTCGTGAAACTATTTCCTTTATATACAACCTTGTAAGGATTTCCATACTATTTGTTGCTATAGTGGGAATAAAATGTGCTAACTTGGTAAGGCGGTCTACAATGACCTAAATTATGTCATGTCCGTTTGACGTTTTGGGTAGTTTTGTAACAAAGTCCATTGTTATTCTTTCCTATTTCCATGTAGGAATCTCTGGTTGTATCAGTAAGCCGGATGGTTTCTGACTTTCTGCTTTAACTCTAGAACATGTCAAACACTTGCTGACATATTCAACGATGATTGCCTTCATGTTAGGCTACCAATAGAGTTTCTTTAGATCCTGATACATTTTGTCAGAACCTGGATGGATGAAATACTTTGATTTATGTGACTCATGCATGATTAAGTCCCTCAAATTACCAAAGAGTGGTAACCAACTTCGATTCTTAATACACCGGGTTCCATCAGGACGTACTTCAAATGCTTTATCCATTCTTCGTAGGTTCTCAGCTTCGATGTTCTCTTCTTTGATCACCTCAGTTTGGGCTTCGAGGATTTATGATGGTAATTTTGGGTGAAGGGTCATGACTAATGCCCTAACTCAAAGTGGTTTTGATGGTTCCAATAATTATTCATCTCATAAGAAAGATTGAGGTTTAAAGATCAAGAGAAAAACTGGAAAGAAAATAAATAATGAAGGATGATTAAACGTACAAGAGATATGAGTTTTGTGTTTACAGAGATCATCACTTACTTTAAACCTAGACATGAGAAGGGTATTTATAACCCCTTAATGAGGCCGGCCATATGAGGCCTTTAAATGGGCTTTTCGGGCTTTTTCTTTGTCGGCCCAATTACATTAAACATCATTAACTAACGAGATAGTAAATATTAAACAGCTACGAGTGACCGAGACTTCTTTGTTTCTAACAATCTCCCCCCTAAGGGAGGTCACTCTTGATTTTCAAAGTTGAGTCGTAGCATTCAATGTAGATTTCTTCAGCTCGTAGTCCTTATAATCTTCCCTTGATATTCTGTGCTTGCTGTAGTAATCTTTACTTTGACATTAATCTTCAGAGCTTGTTTCATCATGACTTGATAACTTGATTCTGATCTCTTTGATTCCATGAACTTCATGTGGTCTTTACTTTAATTTGCCATTTACAGAACTTTGGACCGACATGCTCAAACTTGTTGTAATCTTGAAAGCTTTTATGTTCTTTCTTCTTCAATTCTTCATATCTTTAACATTTTTAAGAAGACTTTGATTTCAAAGGTGCGGAAGCTTCAAGAATTTAGCTTTCTTGATATCTTAGAGTCTTTGAGTATGAGCATGTAGTTTACATCGATTCCTTGAGTCGTTTGTCTTTGTTCCAGAAATTGATCACCAACAAAAACATTTATATGAAAATCCACTTAATGTGTTCTTAGAAAAACATTTTTTAAACACATTAAGGGTTTTATATTTTGAAGGGGCCGAGTATAAATGAAGATACTCAATCTTGTCGGTTGCAATAACCTCCGATTCCGTGAGGATCGATGATTACATTACAAGTACTGCACCTATGATCACGTAGATTCATTATAAGAACCTCCTTGACAGGTTTTCCAGCTCAAATCCTTTAAGTCCTCCAATACTGAAGTATCAGATTCTCGTATGCTTGCTGTTCTCTAGACCAGATGTCCGTAGACTAACACACTAATAGCATTGTTGCTACTAGAATGGTAAAGAGTGAGTAAGAACAGTTACTATCTGCAGACTATACCGTATAATTCGTGTTCAGCATAACCTATGTCCAGATGCTTCATTAGGCTTACTTGCAAACATAGGGTTGACCTCTTAATACAATTAAGTACCATAGAAGTCTATGGCACAAAAACATTGAAAAATAGTCGAACTGTGATGAAATCGTTTGAACACAACAAAAGTTTTGCAGAAGACTACCTAACTCAGGTCAAAACTTAGCATTAATCCTTGTCAAGTCGCCTAAAAATCATTTGATGGAAAATTCTTTGATGGTTCTTAAAAACGATAGGAACTGAGAAGCTTAACCTGCTGAAAACTGTTTCACAAATCAACACTCAACAACACTATCAATTTAAAAAAAATATCCCAAGGGATATGAAATGATACATTCCCATGTAATTTCTGCTATCCAGTCACATGTATGAAACCGAGATCATGAAGCAAAAGATTCTTTGTAGAATATCAAGATACTTATGTATAACACAAAAGTTTTGGTATCTTGACATTTTCAGAATATATTAATCTTTTTGCTCCCCCTACACATGTGCATTGATATTCGAAAGTTGTTTTACACATGCAAGGTTCAAATATCACATATAAACAATCGAATCATTAGTTATCAGTATTATTAAGTCACATTTCCAATCATTAGTTATCAGTATTATTAAGTCACATTTTCTCCCCCGATCAAAAGTATGCAACTCTTGTATGGTTTTGATCAACAATGGACTTAAAATAAATGTAAGCTTTCCATCAATCAATGAAGATATAGATATACTACTTTAACGTACTTATATTCAATAAATATTGAAACGAAACCTGAAATATACGAAGACTAGACTGATAAGTCGGTCTGTCTGAAGAAGCAGCCTGTGGTTCGTTCCAATCGTTCAGCAATAGAATCAGCAACAGCTTTTCTTACATGTTAGATTAGATACATCTCATGTGAGAAGAATGAATGAGTCAAAAAAAATCCTTTGTGAGCATTTCCTACAAGACTGTTAGTAGCACTGATTCTCCCCCTCAAACATTGACCCGTATTCATTTTAAAGAGTTGTAGTCATTGTTTGAGCTGTAATAGCAACCTGAAAGCGTATTTCCTAAAAGCTACTTCTAGACCTGCGTCACAAAACTGTCCTACTAAAAATAAGTTATGACTGAGTCCTTCAACATAGTAAACTCGAGTAATGATTGTATCTCCAATCTTGTAGTCACCATAACCAACAATTGTTGCAAACTGATCATTCTCGAATTGGACCGTACCAATAAACTTATCTACGTATTTGATGAGCTTTGAGCGATCACCAGTCATATGCCATGAGCAGCCTGAGTCTAAATACCAAAGGACGATTTGTATGACCTGCATTGGAAAACTAAGGATGTTGTAGAATTTGGAACATCGGATACCCAATTTTTGTTGGGGTCCAGTTGGTTAGCAGATAAATCATTAACATTCACAGGATCATTGAAAGCCTTTGTTTCTCCATTAGGGGGACTGCTAGTGGAAGTGTCTTTTAGTTTTCTATCTTTACGTTTGTAACTAGTGAGCGGCTTGTTAGAGAACCTAGGTGTTACAATGACATTATTAGTAGGTTCACTAGTACTAACACTTCCTGATTTTTCTAAAGGCACTACTTTAGGTTTAGTGATCCTAGTTAAAGGGCATGTATCACATAAAGTAAATTTTCTTCCTGTGGACCTCCACTTAGAACCAACACTAGCAAATATTTTGCTAGTAGCTTTCGAAACTTGCTTTACAATCGCATCATTATTAACCTTGGGGTATTTAGCATTCACAGATTTCAATTTTTTAACACCACACTTATTATGATTACCAAATACCAAACATTCATTACAAATGTTGCAAACAGAAACAGATAACAAAATAAATCATGTACGTTTAACGCTTAAACTAGAATCAACACGATTCCTTTTATTCAAATTCCTAAGGGGATTATCTACTCTCTTCACGTTCTCACTCCTAGCTGGCAAATTCCTATGGGTCTTCGTCTCGCACTTAGATTTTGACTTGCTAGCTTCAGTGATAGATTTTATTCCTGTAGACAGATTTACACTCAAGTTAGTCTGTTTCACTAAAGATATTGTCTCTTTCCTAGGTAAAGGAGTATTGGCTTCCCTATTGTTTCTTTTTTGAAGAGGGACATACTTAGGTGTCATGGTATACAATCCAGGAGAAAGTACTTTGGGTTACTCAGGGATAGCTGCTCCACTACTCACATTACTATTATTTACTGCCTTAGACTTATACAAATCTTGATAACGCTTTTTAGTGGACACGTTTTCTTCCCTAAGGCTATCATTCTTAATCCTAACAGCAGTGAGTTCCTCTTTTAACTGAGTATTTTCAATTTCTAGTGCTTGAAATTCTAGAGTACTCGGGTTGGGGCCGACACTAACTTCATTCACGTTACCGATTTAAGCCTTTAACTTCCTAATTAACTTATCTTTCCCTTGAAGCTGATCTTTTAACTTGTTGATTTCAAAAAATACATTAAGTTCAGGTGAGCTTGAATTATTACAAACCTGTGGATTTTCAAAACATTCTTTGTACTTTTGAAATTTAAGCTCGAGTTCTTGATAGTTTGTTTCTATGAAAGAACATTGTTTTTCTTTTTCAACAAGTAGTTGCTTCAGCTTTAAAATCTCAGCTTCAAGTTCCAGATTTCTGAAGTGTTCCTTAACGCAATTAGATCTAGGTTCAACGCTCATGGGCACAGCAATATTGGAAGTAAACAGAATAGAACAAATATCTTTAGACAAAGATTCAGCTAGCAAACACTCATTTTGAATCAGGAGATTTTTAATCTCTATTTCCAAACTCTTCTTTTCTATAACACATTGATCATACTCTTTGACTAGCTCATAAATTTTTTTCATGTATTCAGATACTTCTTTGAAAAGATTATCTTCTATACCTTTAACATGCGTTTTGAGTTTTTCATAAAAAGGAATTATTTCTTCGACAAAGCACTTTTTGGTATGTTCAAAACACCACTCTCCATTTGTTATATACGAGGGTGTCATTCTGTCTTTGACAACCTTATCAAACTCTGGAAAACATGCTTTTAACATTTTTAACTGAGTGTTAACTTAACTCTTGGCTGGACGAGTACGAACAAAGTTAGTTACAAGTTTAGACTGGTTACAATTATAAATAGCAACTTCATTAGCTGGTAACCAATAAACATGTTCTCTAGACAACTGCTTTTGAGGCACAAAGGTATCATACAGACTATTTAACTTAGCATAATTTATAGGCATAGATGACACTTTGCACAACAGGTCTTTCATCCTTTCTAACATCTTAGTTCTGCTAACTTTAGCTTGAACTAAGGTCTCTTCACTATCATATACCCTAAGGGGGTATGAACAGGATCTACAATTACATCACCAAGATACAGAGTTGGGCGACACAGCTGAGCTGATTTAAGATACACTGGATTACGATGACCAAGAGCAGATTTTTGTAAGTCCTTTGTGGAAAAAGTTGGTCGTTTAGATAACATAGGAACAGTTTGTACAAGTTGACCATACGATTGCAAAAGTTTCATGACAACCTTGTTAGTATTTCTTAACCAAACTAATTCCTCTAAATAACTTTCCTCAAGAGTATTTTTATCTGCTTTCAATTTTTCACTTTCTGTTTTCAAAGACTTGTTAGGCTTAACATGTTGTAAAAGTTGTTGTTTTAAAGACACAAGTTGTTCTTCAAGGTCAGCATTTCATTTGTTACGTTCAAAAACCAGTTGTTCTAAATCCTTTTAACCTTACTTTGTTCTAGATTTTGAACCTATGTTTTGTATCTCTCAAGCTTAGCTTTTAAGGAATTATTAGCAAAGCTTTGTTCCTCATTAGTTTTAATGTGGCCCGCAAGTTGTGACCTCAAATCATCTAGAATAGTAATCACAGATATTTCACCAGGTATGACAGAAGATACATTAGTTGGAACACTTTCAACTTCGTTGTTTAATTGGTATTGATGATATGGAATTGTGTTATCATGATCATCGATAACCGAATCAACATCGGAGTGTAGTTGTTCTTCCCCATGTATCTCTTGTGATACCTGAAGATTCATATTATCAAAGAAGTGATTATTATAAGTGTGTACCTCTGAATGAGAGTCAGTATCATTACTGGTGCCCTGTCCAGTAGATGGACTAATCTGCGTCAGATTGGCCATGAATGTTGTCGTCTTGATTAAAGTGAGATGAAAGAACGGATCTTGAGTGGTTGTTTGTGTTTGATTGAAATCAAATAATGTTTATGGGATTTTACAAATCTTTGATTAAAATCAAGAAAAGAATCATATCTTTCGCGGGATTTTACAAAATAAAGAAGAAACTGTAAAACAATAATTTATTGATATTGAAATAAATCTCTGCTTTTGTAAGAGATAGAAGGGAAAAAACAAGAATATAATTTCCAAAATTAAAAGATTATATCCTTTTATTTTAGGAACCAAATAATTACTTTTCAAATTTTAAAAGATAAAATCAAATCCCTTGATTTTAGGAATTAATTAATTACTTCCCAAAAAAATATATATCTCCTCCTTTTTTTAAATCAGCCCAGATTTTTTATAAAAAAACCGAAAAATTAAAAAAAAAAAAAAATAAGTCGGACAAAAAAAATTTTTTTTTATTAAAATGATCAGCCGATTTTTTTTTAAATCCAGCCGAAAGTTTTTAAAAAATATGCCGAAAGTTTTTTTTTAATTAAAAAAACCAAAATTTTTTTTTGTAAAAAAAACAACCGAAAATTTTGAGGGACAAATGAGAGAGCAACTTCTGGATCTGTTATGATGGTAGAATTTTTTTGTTATGATCGAGACAAACCTGCCGAATAACTTTTTTTTTGGTTGCCGTCTGCTCCCAAAACCTAGGACATTTATATTCTTGTGTTTGTTTGTTTGTTGTGTCCACAAGGGACGAATGTGTTTGTTTTTTTTTCTGACACATAAGATTAAACATCCACCATTTAGGCTCTTGATACCAATTAATGTTTCCAATAATTATTCATCTCATAAGAAAGATTGAGGTTTAAGATCAAGAGAAAAACAGGAAAAGAAAATAAATAATGAAGGATGATTAAACTTACAAGAGATATGAGTTTTGTGTTTATAGAGATCATCACTTACTTTAAACCTAGACATGTGAAAGGTATTAATAACCCCTTAATGAGGCCGGCCATATAAGGCATTTGAATGGGCTTTTCGGGGTTTTTCTTTGTCGGCCCGATTACATTAAACATCATTAACTAACGAGCTAGTAAATATTAAACAACTACGAGTGACCGAGACTTCTTTGTTTCTAACAGGTTTGATTCGTTCCTTTCGGCTCAAGGCATCTGCTACAACATTTGCCTTCCCAGAATGGTAGTGAATCTCACAGTCGTAATCTGCCAGCAATTCTAACCAACGGCGTTATCTCATGTTCAACTCTTTCTGATCAAGGATATGTTGAAGGCTTTTACAATCAGTGAACACAGTACACTTTGTGCTATACAGATAGTGTCTCCAAATTTTAAGAGCGAACACTACTGCTCCCAATTCAAGGTCGTGTGTGGTATAGTTCTCTTCTTGAGGCTTGAGTTGTCGGGATGCATATGCAATAACTTTTTCTCTTTGCATTAACACCGCTTCCAGACATTGATATGATGCATCACAGTAAACGACAAAATCATCGTTTCTTTCTGGTAATGCTAAGATTGGAGCTTCACACAGCTTCTGCTTTAACAGTTAAAAAGTTAACTCTTGGTCTTCTCCTCAGATATACTTCTTGTTTTTCTGGGTTAATTCAGTCGAAGACTTTGCAATCTTTGAATAATCTTTGATGAATCTCTGATAGTAACCGGCGAGTCCTAAGAATTAACGTACTTCTGTAGGTGTGGTAGGAGGTGCCCAATCCTTGACTACTTTAATCTTGGCGGGGTCAATATGAATTCCTTGGCTATCAATTACATGCCCAAGAAACTACACGGTACTAATCCATAAATCACATTTGGAAAACTTGGCATATAATTTCTCCTTTTTGAGTAATTCCAGGATTATTCTCAAGTTATTTTCGTGTTCTTCTTTGTTACGCGAGTAGATGAGAATATCATCGATAAACACTATCACAAATTTATCCAAATATGGTTTGCACACATGGGTCATGGGTCCATGAACACAACAGGCGCATTAGTTAAACCAAATGACATCACTTGGAATTTATAGTGTCTGTATCATGTTCTGAAAGCAGTCTTAGGAATATCTTCATCCCCGACTCTCAGTTGGTAATAGCCTGATCTTAATTCAATCTTCGAGTAAACACTCAAACCTTGAAGTTGGTCGAATAAATCATCAATCCTGGGTAATGGGTAACGAATCTTTACGGTGAGTTTATTTAGCTCCCAGTAATCGATACACATTCTGAAAGATCCATCTTTCTTTTTAACAAATAAGATAGGAACTCCCCAAGGTGAAGTACTTGGTGGAATAAAACCTCGGTCTGCTAATTCTTGTACTTGGTCAGATAGTTCCTGCATTTCTGAAGGAGCTAATCTATAAGGTGCTCAGGCTACTAGTGCCGCTCTTGGCATTAAATCGATTTGGAGTTCTACTTGGCGAATGGGAGGAAGGCCGGGTAGGTCTGCAGGAAAAACTTCCAGAAATTCTCTAACTACTGGTATATCTTCTAGTCGTTTTTCATCTGGCTTTTTCTCCATTACTTGGGCTACGAAAACTTGACATCCCTGGATATATATCTTTCAGTTTTAATACAAGATATGAGGCTTAGTCGGATTTTACTTCGATCACCTCGGATGATTAAAGTTTCACCGTCGATTGGGATGTGGACGACATTCTCGTCACAAATAATTTTGGCATGATACTTGGATAACCAATCCATACCAATGACAATGTCGAAACTACCGAGTTTAATCGGCATGAGATCAATTTTGAAAGGTTGGTTAACAAAGTCATGGTGCAACCGTGGATAACGGTATTAGTGTCTACTAGGTTTCCATCGGTCATTTCAATGTCGAAAGTGGTATCTAGTGTAATTGGTGGGATATTAAGCATAGAAACAAGAGATATAGATACGAAACTTTTATCGGCTCCTAAATTAAATAATACTCTAACTAGATTTTGGTTTAGAAGGAACGTACCCGTGACTACGTTCGGATCTTGGTGAGCATTCTTGTCCCTCAGTAAGTATGCTCTCCTCTGGGCATCGTTGTTTGCTTTTGGGCAATGGTTTTTGTAATGTCCTTTTTCCCCACAATCATGACAAGTTACTGGCACTGGCTGCAGGTTGCTTCCAGTCGCTAGCCCTTTGTTTCTGCAGTTCTAGGTCTGATGACCTACGTTGTTGCAAATCTGACACTTAACAATGCAAGGTCTTGTGTGATGCAGGGCGTATCTTTTATACAAAGGAAGGCTTCCAACATACCTATTGTTCTCTGTTGGGGTTGCAGCATAAGTCCTGATGGTTTCTTGTCTTCTATTCTGTTGTTGGTGGTGATCATTGTTGCGGTTGTTGTTATTGTTGTTACGGTTGTTTTGATAGTTGTTGTTGGTGAAGGTTCTTTTATCATCAAACTTTCGTTTGTGATCATTGGTTCCTTGCACAGAATTGTGCTTTGTTACCTGATCCATTAACCTCTGGGTTATGCTAATGGCTTCCTCCAAAGTTTGAGGCTTTAAAGCGGTAACATTTCCTTCAATACTTCTGGGTAATCCCCCAATGAAGACTTCCATAAGTTTCTCAGTATTTGGCACCATAGTTAGACATAAGACTGCCAACTCCTGGAATCTTCTAATGTAAGTCTTGAGATCATTTCCTTTTACAGTCAGATTGTAAAATTCATCTTCCATTTTCTTGATCTCAGTTCGAGGACAATACTTCTTTATTAAGAGCTTTTTGAATTCGGACCAGGTGATCTTGTAGGCTTCCTCTATTCCAATAGGCTGGGCGAATGAATTCCACCAGGATAAAGCTTCTTCAGTTAGAGTACCAGTAGCAAATTTCACTTTATAGTCCTCGGTAAAGTTGCTACGGGAAAATACCAATTCAATTCGTTCAAACCAGCAGATGAGACCAATAGCCCCCTCCATACCTTTGAAATTAAAAGGTTGGCAGCTCATAAACTCTTTGTAGCTACATTTTCTTACTACAGGGGTTTCACTCTGTCCGGTGTTCCTATTTGTATTGTCAATATTTTCCATGGTAGTAGCTTATGCTTCCAGAGCTGCGGCAACACTATCAGCAACTAGTTTCTTGATTGTGTCCTGAGTCATAGGTGGTGCTGCATATGTTGATGTCCTCTTGGGAGCCATTATATCAACATTTACAAGACAACACAAGATAAGAATATATATAATGATATTGTCATATCACAAGTTAAGGTATGAAAATTCTTATTATTATACAAAGACTTGTGATCATTATTTTATATCACATTGCAGGATATAACGGAGAATTTCATAATCGACACTCTAACTTATTAGGTTTCTCGGGAACTGGTTCACTTCTCAGTGGTTTCATACCACGACCACTTAGATAACTTATGAAAGGCTAGTCTGGTGGTGGTGTAGGTGAAATCAAGACATTGTGCATACGATTCCACCTAATGGTATCCCGGATACATAAAGATACGAGTCATCACATTATAGGATATAGGATAGACAACCACAACATACGTAAATCCGTATCATAAAATAGCGAGGTATAATGGAATCACCACTGTATTAAGTCATAAAAAACTTGTCTACATATTTTACATAGTTAAAATTTGACAAGTGTCATTATTTATGCCACACATCCAGTGGTTGGATTCTAACAAAAGCTGTAAATGACAAGGATCTAGTCTAGTAGTCTGGTGGTGGTCCTCCCTTCTGGTTCTTGAGCTCATAGATCTTGTCCAGAAGACTCTTCATATCTAATCGGTAGAAAACTCGATGTGTATCTCTAGAGTAGAAGTCCTAACGCGAGCAAGAATAATCCCGTCGTCATGTCCTATTTGCTTTCTCTGAAATCCAGCAATTTGGGTACAGGCTTCTTGAAGTTCGGTTTCTAGTTGGTCAAAATCTTGTTGAATGATTAATCGTCCATTACCAAGACCTTCTATCTTATCTTCCATGTGTTTAATGCGCTCAAGAGGGAGCTTATCTAAGTGGTTTAAAATAGTCTTGATCTGTTCCTCGTGACGCTCTAGAGGCGTCTTATGAGAACTTTCTCCAGTCTCAAATACATGAGGTGGAGCAGAAGGATTAGTAGAGGAGGAAGATAGGAAACATGCTTATTTCTGAGGTGGCAGAATCTCCTCGGGAAGAAAGAAATCTCGAGAATTATATGGTGATGGTGATAACACTAGAGATGAAGGCAAAACAATTGGTGGAGCAATAAGAGCTTGCGGTGGAATATGTGATTCATTACTAATAGCATTATATGCTTGCATGATCTTCATATATAGATCATCGTGGAAAGGTGAGATAGTTAGTGAGGCTAAGAGATCCTTAGATAGATGTTCTAAAAAGTCAGGAGAGGTATTTCCCGGTAAGGCGGGGAAATAGTCCGGTGAAGCTATGATATAGCCAGAAGTATTCGTAGAGGAAAAAGCATCCCCAACATCAAAATCAGATGGGACGACAATAGGGTGGGTGGATGAAGACATAATTCTGAAACAACCCAGTGATAAATAACATAGGTTATTTATATAATAGTATAATTGTTATGTATCATTACATACTATTCGGGAAATGTAGTGGCACGGAGGACTTTCTTGGATGGAAAAAGTAGTTATAGTTTAGGTTTTAACCTTGTTCTCTATAACCACGGCTCTTGATATCAATCTGTAACACCCCGATATTTGACATATAGCAGCGGAAGCTAAGTTGGGGTATTACTTCATGAATCAATAGTCATAATCATATAAAACGACTTGAAAGAGACGTTTTGGAAAATTTAGTTATCATTCAATAATATATCAGAGTTTTACAAAAGAGAGGTCCCAAAATACATTGAAAAACATAAAGTTTGAATGATAACAAGTTGGACGTCATCAAGCCCAATGCCACTCCGTGCCATAGATTGCTCAATTACCTGAGATAAACATGCTAAAAAGGTCAACACAACGGTTGAGTGAAATTCATAGTGTTTTGTAATGAAATGAAATGTTTGAATACAAGTCAATGTAAGTGTAATAATTGCAACGAATATAATTATCATGGGAAAATAAAATTATTGCTCTAAGCTCATGCAACCAACACATTAACATAGAAATCACCTGAGTGACATTTGAGGAACCAAAGTCCTCTTGGAAAGATAACTTTCCAAAGTTACCCATTATTCTCAAATATAGTGCGCTTGGTTACCTCATTGTATGGTAAACAATCGGGATTCGTCAATCCTGATAGATCTATCCATAATATTCGCGTTCACTCACAAGTGATTAATGGTTCATGATTAAAAGATGTTGTAATGGCGGTAAACAAAGTCAATAATGTATCAGGATATCATACAGTTGGAAAAACACTTGTATTCATGGTTTATAGCATGTATCTCCCCACGGAGTTTAGAAAACATGTAAAGGTGGGACTATGAACTCACCTAGACAGGGAATTCTGATTGATGGCAAAAGTAATTCAAATGGAAGTAAAATACTTCGTCACGCAACCTGGGGTAATATGTTAAGTCTTAGTTTGGTATTTCAAAACTTTATAAAGTTTAACGTAAATGATTTTTGGTTTGATAGTTCATGAGAACATTGTATCACTGTTCGGACTATCATAATTCAGAGGTCATGTAGTAAACGTTTGAGGAGTCAGGATACTTTAAATCGTAAATCCAGCAAACTCGTCAAAACGTATACCCAAATGAAACCCCTCACATGAAACTCCCTAGTAACGTGATACGTTATAGTTTAAAAGATATGATTTTAAGTTTCTTCAAAAGCTAGCAGATGATAAATTATGTTATATATAACATAGTTGTTTTATAGCTTTTCGATCGATGAATGATAACGACAAATGTGTCAGGTTTTAATAAAATCGAGTTTTATAATATTTAAATATAGTTTTATAATTAATATAAAAATATTATATTTTATACCCTTATTGTTTCAAAAATGGCAATATATACCCTTGGTTTATATATACTTACTAAGTTAATCCTTTCTATATAAAGTAAATATATATTAAAACTTTAACTTTAAAACTTGGCAAAACAGCCCCTTGGAGTTATAAATTTAGGAAAAATACATTTTCAGCCCCACTAGTTATAAATTTAAAGAATTACAATTTCATCCGTTATGCTTTAATTATAGAGTTTTCAATAATTTAACAATATATTAGCCCCTTTGCCTGAAAAACATTTGCTGAATGGGGGGGGTAGTCCAAAAACCAAATATTGATATTTTTGATTTAGAAATCAATTTTTCAGGTTATAGCTTATTAGAATAAGCTAAAATAAGTTAAGTTTACGAGCTTATAGCTTATAGAAAGAGATTGTGTACATGAAATACCAAAATGGGTGCATTTAGTTTAGGAAAACCAAACCGTTTGGATTTATGGTTCAAGGCTTGAACAAGACTTATACATATCGAGAGATAAATCAAATGAAAGATCTAAAATAATGCAAGAGCTTTATAAGACAATTGGAGATAACTTACAACTTGAAAACGGGTCGAAATTAGGGTTTTGGGTTCGTACGCCTATGAAACGGGCTTCAAGGCTTCTCCTTCTTGATTCTTGGCTTCTAAGGACTTGGTATCTTCTTATAATTCTGCTAGGGCTTGGCTTGGACTTATATTTGAGGTGGAAACAAGTTTTGTGAATGATTTGAAAAAAGTATGTATGTATGCGTGTGTATATATAATGAAGGAACACTTATAGGGACCAAGTTTAATGAAGTAGGCACCAAGTAAACTTTGTGTAGGGATCAAGGTGTAGTAAAGTAGTGACTAAGGGCTGTTAGGGGTGAGTATGAAGAGCTAGGACGAGTAGTATGAAGAGTTGTCAGGGTGAAGAGGGGTTCGTTAACAAGGTGATGACAAGGGAGTGTTTTGCTTATGATGATTCAAGGTGTTTGACAAAGGTGTGTGGGTTATAAGTTTGAGACAAGAGTTGCTGTGAAGGTAGTGGTGAGGTAATGGTGCTTGAGGTGGTAGCTAGCTTGCTTGATTTAAAATGGGTTTAAACTAGTTAAGGGGTGTATCAGGTCATTAGGGTTTCGGGTTAAGATTTTAGGTTTTAATTCAAGTTAGGGTTAGGGTTTAGGATAGTTTAGGGTTTATATGTTGAACATTATGTGTTTGTAACTTATGCTTAAGAGCTTGTACGAAATCTAGAAGGAAAATGGAGGGAAAATGAGCTAGTTTGAATTTATGCTTTATTAGATTGTACATTGAGCTTTAGGGAGTTGTACTAGGGTTTAGGAGGGAAAATATTTAAATTTCATATATCGAATAACTTTTCAAACATGCTTATTGAATCTTAGTACATTGTGAAGTTTTTATATGTTAAAGCTTACATATAATTAGGGTTTTGGTATAAACGTTAATGTTTAATGCTTGTTTTGAAGTAACGGAAGAAACGGTACTTTAAATGGATATGTATTTTGTAAACAAGGATAATTAGAACCATAGACTGACATATTATAGGGATAGTTGTTTACTTGATATAAATATTAGAATATAGAGTTGGCTTGGTTTGTTGCGTGAGCTTGTTTACTTTAGGTTATGCAAGTTACTGTTGCCTGAAAGAGATGGAATAAAGCAAGAAATATTTCTGTAGGCGAAATGGTTGTACTTATATAATAAGTAGATATTACATTGATGAAAATTACATCTAATTTAATAGATGGATATTTACATTGATGAAAATTTGGGGTTGTTATAGTGCTGGACCAAAGTGGTTGTTTGATATTGATGTTCTAACAGAATCAATAAATTATGTGCCAGTTGTTGCAGGAACAAACTCTAATGATTCTGCAGGTACAAAAGAAAGCATTGGTGCAAGTCACTCTAGTAAGGAGACAGGATCTTGCCAAGACTGCATTTTGATGCCACTGTGGAAAGATGGTTCACTATTTGATTCTTCTTCAAAGAATGCTAGCAATGATGAACCACAACCTTCTAATGATACTAGAAAGAAGGATGATGTTAGTGAAATTGATAATCAAGAGAGGCCTGAGAAAAGTGCTCAAGATATTAATACTACTAGGCCAAGTATTAATACGGCCAGTACAAATGATAATACTTGCAGTCTAAATATTAATACTGGTATTCCAACAGTTAATACTACTCGACTTGAAGACACACATGCTGATTTCTTTGGTGATGAAATAGAAGTGGATATGAGTAACATTTCTACCACATATCCAGTTACTTCTACTCTAAATACAAGAATCCATAAAGATCATTCACTTGACAATGTGATTGGTGATGTGCAGTCTAGTGTACAGACAAGAAGAATGATAAATGAACAAGGATTTATTAGTGCTGTTTATGAAGGGAAAACTCATGAAGACCTTCATAATTGTCTGTTTGCTTGTTTCCTATCTCAGGAAGAGCCCAAGAAGGAAATCCAAGCTTTAAACGATCCAAGCTGGATAGAAGCTATGCAAGAAGAGCTTCTGCAATTCAAATTACAACAAGTTTGGACATTGGTAGATTTACCTTATGGCAAGAGGGCCATTGGAACAAAATGGGTATACAGAAACAAGAAAGATGAGAGAGGAATTGTAATAAAAAACAAGGCAAGGCTGGTTGCACAGGGTTACACTCAAGAAGAAGGAATAAATTATGATGAGGTTTTTTGCTCCAGTTTGCTAGGATTGAAGCAATTAACAGCGTCTTATGCCTAGCTCCTACAAGTGGGGGGACGGGGGGAGGAAGACTTTGATTTAAAGCCTGATGGATGAAAAGAGTCATTTCTGTATGGCAAATTAAAGAAGAAGTATATGTCCTGACAACGCTCCATGGTTTGAGATCCAGAGTTCCCTACAAAGTTTATAAATGTAGAAAAAAGCATTATATGGTCTACATCAAGCTCCTAAGCCTGTATGCAGACTATATCTACCTTCTATGGACAATAGATTTTCAGAGAGGACAGATTGATAAGACTTTGTTATCATTAAAAGGACAAAGGTGATATCTTACTAGTTCGCAGTATATGTATGAATGATTATCAATTTTGGTGATCTACTAAGATAAGTTTTATGCACTGGAATGTGAAAAGGCTAATGCATAAGAAGTATTACAAATGAGTTCAATGGGTGAGCTCACTTTCTTCTTAGGACTTCAAGTAACACAGAAAGATGATGGGATTTTCATTAGCCAAGACAAGTATGTGGAGGAAATTTTGAAGAAGTTTGGTTTTTCAACTGTGAAGATAGCAAGTACTCCCATGGAGACCTCCGAGCCATTGCTTAAGGATGCAGAAGCTGAAGATGTTGATGTTCACTTATACAGATCAATGATTGGATCATTGATGTATCTAACAACTTCTAGACATGATATAATGTTTGCTGTATGTGCTTGTGCAAGATTTCAAGTCACACCTAAAGGTTCATATCTTCATGCTGTGAAAGAATCTTTAGATACATGAAAGGTAAACCTAAACTAGGCCTTTTGTATCCTAAGGACTCACCATTTGACTTGGAAGCCTATACTGATAGTGACTATGCTGGTCCAAGTTTAGACAGGAAATCCACAACAGGAGGTTGTCAATTTCTTAGAAGCAGATTGATTTCATGGTAATGCAAGAAGCAAACTATAGTTGCCAACTCTACTACTGAAGCAGAGTATGTAGCTGCTGCTAGTTGCTGTGGACAAGTACTCTGGATTCAAAATCAAATGTTGGATTATGGTTACAACTTCATGAATACCAAGATTTACACTGGCAATGAAAGCACCATCTGCATTGTTAAGAATCTAGTGTTTCACTCAAAGACTAAGCACATTGAGATAAGACATCATTTTATTAGAGATTACAATGAGAAGAGGCTTATTCAGATGAGCAAGATTCACACTGATCACAATGTTACTGATTTACTCACAAAAGCATTTGGTGTTGGCAGATTTCAATATCTGATTGCAAGTATTGGAATGTGATACGATCTCAAATTATATATACGTATAATATAAAAGTATAAGAAATTTACTAATAATCCTTGAGGACAAAGATTAAAAGTAAATTCTACACAATAATATCGTATGCTAACCGGTAAGTGTTCACCGGGTCTTTTATACCTCAAGAATTATGAATTGAAGCCCCGTTTTTATTTGGACAATGATCTGAATGGTTTTAAAGTTTTTGAATTGGTTTTTTATTTCTATTAATTAAAACACATAAAACATATAAGGGAAAGTAAACACTAAAGCAATTAAGAAATTAAAACGCTAAAACGATAACGGGAATTTAAAAAAAGGCAACAATTAAGCAAATATATCAAATTTAAGACCTACGAATGCAAATTAAATTCCTAAACCTTCTAAATATTGAAAGAAAATTTTTAGAAAAAGAAAATTTATTTTTATTTTTATTTAATTTTTATGATTTTTTAAAGTTTTTAATCTAAATAAATGCACGAAAAATACTAAACTTAAAACTAAAAATCTAAGAAAAATACTAGAATGCAAATAAGCCAGAAAAAGCCTATTAAGCACTCGAAGTGCTTATAACTAAAAGAGCCCAAAAAGGTGTTAAAAGCATATTAAGTGCACCCTTGGACGTAAAAGTCCCAAGGGCGCAGATGGTAGAAGAGTGTGTGTTAAAGAGGGTTGAATGAGGTTGAGGTCAAGGGTTCGAGCCTTGCTCACCCTTGACTTTCCTTGTTCCCCTTTTTTTATTTTTGAAAAACTTATTGAAACAAACTTGTAAAACAGCTAAAAATTAGCAACTTTTGTGAAGACAACTTTTTTTAAACTCATAAATAAGCTAGAAAACAACTTATAACCATGACAGATAGCACTTAACACTTTTTAGCCTTTTTACCTAACTTAAGAAACTAATAAGCTAGATTAAGCTCAAGTCTGAGCAAAGTAAGCTACGACTACCTTACTACTAACCTAATAAACAAGATTGAGCAAGAATTAAGCTAAAACAACAAGTAATAAGCTGAGAAACTCAATTAAGCATTTTGGTGTAAAATTGTTAATAACAGTCCTAAAAGGTCATTTTAGAGTTTATTTTTTTTTTATTGCAGAAGAAGAACTTTTGACTTAATGATTTTGAATAATCTTTAAAGATTATCTATAGCTAACTAAAACTACAATTGTAATGTTATTTGAAAATAATAGCAAATGAAAGACTATCTGAAATATGCATAAGCAGAATACACTATTTTTTGGTTTTTTAAAGTTTTTATGAAAAGACAAAGGACAAATTTGCAGATCTAAAACAGATACTCAAATAAGCTATTTAAACTGAAATAAGCCCTAACCTATCTAATTTGGCCTATAATCTACTTGTGAACTAAATTTTAAGATCTAAATCTAACTACTACTAGCTTAATTTTTTGGCTTAAAGTAGGCCTTTTGGCTGTTTTCTTTGCTGATGCACTTGACCAAAAATTTAACCAAAACTCAAAATAACAAACTCAGACCCTTAAGTCTTGGTTTCAACATCCTTAAAACACTAAAACATGAGCAAGTTGAGCAACAAAAATAGCTAGAACTGATTTAAGCTAAAAGAACCTAAGAAGCGGAACTTATGACCACAGATTTAAACAACCTACATTTAAACTTGATCAAAACTTGATTTAACCTACAAAGACCTTAAATCCTAACCTTATAAACCTAAATTTGAGATTTAAAAATCAATTTAAAGAACCAAATGGCTATGGACAGTACTAACTCAAGTTAGTACTGCCATGAGCCAAACACCCCTTTAAATCCTTTAAACTCATTTTCAGCTTATAAGATAGAGAAATAACACTCAAATTTCAAATACCAGATGTTTTTTAGCTTAATAAAGACCTAATGAGCATATTTCAACAATCAAATAAGCAGGAATGATAAGCAAACAGATTATGCTAATTTTTTTTTGGTTTTTTTAACTGTTTTATAACAAAAATATGAAAACTAAGATTTATACTAAAAACTAAACACAATAAGCATCAAAACACAATTATAAGCAATATTAAGCTAATCTAAACAATAATAAGCAGAATTAAGCTAAAGAGCAAATTTAAACTATAAAAGGTAAAATGAGAACTTACAAAAGCCTTTGCTTAAACAAGGCTTATAGTTGCTCTTAGAGCTTATCTCACAAAGCTCTATCTTATCAGAGATAACCTAGTAAGGTCCTGGAAGCCCATCCGAATCTGGCTTCCCTTCCAAATAAGCTGTGGTATATTTGAAGGTGAATTTGAGTATTATCAAGCTCAGTGAAGCTTTGAGAGCTTAACTGAGTTAATAGCTAGCTTATTTAGTTATTAGAGAGCTTAAACGAGTATAAGAAAACTTATTTAGATCATAGTGCTTATAAGGTAAAAACATGAATAAAACTGAACTTTTATTGATAATATGAACTGATTACAAGCTTTAAAGAAAAATTACATCAAATTTGAAAACATTACACTAAAAATGAGTACAATTAAGCTAAAAATAACTAATAAGCTAAAACTACATTAAGCTACTCCTCTTCTAGATGATCTCAATGTGTGTGAGGAGCTCTTCTATTTATAGGGATGAATGGAAGGATCTAGGTCCTTAGACACTCCCTTTGCCTCAAATCCTGGCTCTTAATCCATAACCACCTTCTAATAAGTTGATCTTAGCCGTCCATTGCTCTCCACGTATGACTAGCCAATAGTATTCGTTAGGATTACCAATGTGGACAAGTAGGAGTGTCAGAGTGTCAGGGGAAAGCTTCTAGAAGGGTTAATTGCACTTAAACGAGGTTAATTTTGGGTGCAGGGTAAATTAGGGACGAGGGTGAACAGTAGAAACGGATTTTCCCGCCCTTGTTTTGTTTTGTTTTTGTTTGACCGAGTTAAAAAGGAGGGTTTGACTTGGGCTCATCTTTAATATCAAAGGGTGGTTGGGCCGTTTGATTTTTGGGCTTGAATTAGGTTTAGGGCTAAAGGTTTATATATTTTCACTTAACGACCGTTAGTCCATTAATATTAAAAGACTAACGGTGTAATTGGATTTGGGACTTTTGGTGAAATGATTTAACATTCAAGGTCCTTTTGGTAATTTCAAGGGTTTGTCTTCACATGAGTTGACCAATTTTAACCATGGTTAACTTTTGTTGGCCCTTGCTAATAAATACCCGGCTCTTGTGTACTCATTCCGTCTCGTGTTCGTTTTTGTGCGGTTTTTGGCTCTTTTCATGTGATTCTTGTAATATCCGTACCTACACATCATAAAAGACAAAATACATAATATACAAGCATAATTTGCATTATTTCATCTTTTTAGGGTCATTTTTGGTACAAAACGGATATGTGATTTCTCACATATCAGAATGCTCAACATCTGAAGTATTGATTAAGGGGAGGATAATTGTGTTACTATGAAGCTAATTATACACAAAGTATGTTTGTAATAAAATGGAAAAGCTGCATAACAACAAGAAGAAGTGGATGATGGGTCAGGAAATCCAACTAAACCCCAACACACATCCATAACTGCTTCACTACCTAATCTTGAACCAATCACTGTTCTATCATTATCTTAACCCAAAAAGACTTAAAAACCTAGGAAAGCTAAAAGAACCACTAAGATATCTCAGTCTAGTAGACCTATTCCCCTTGTAGCAAATGAGACTGTCATTAAGGAGTGGAAAGATAGAATGGAAAGGGCTGTCACTATCGCTTCTAGCTTAGAAGCAGAGCTGGACAGTGGTAACATAAATAGGACCCAATCCATAGCAACACTTAATGAGTCTTTTCCTTAGGGAACTGGCTCAGGTAGTGGTCCCAGGTGCCAAGATACCACATTAGGGGTGCAGAAGCTCAAATTAGGTTTAAGACTGCATCTAAACAGTCCAATGATCCACCTCTCTCAAGAGTTAACACACTTGGAAGTGGGGAGGACAACATGAAACTAAAGGAATTGATGAATCTTCATACAAAACTGCCTGGAAAGGTTCTTGATTTAGGATAACAAAAACAGACAGAGAGATGTGTGAAATAAAATCAGATAGAGTTATTCAGTGAGAAAAAGAATTGAGAGATAAAGTGAGAATAAAAACAGAAAGAGAGCTTGTGAGAATCAAAATTGATGATGGAAATGCTTTTTAGAACGAAATTACAGTTAAATCTGGTAACTTAGACGTTAGTACTGTCGGGCATTACTTAGTACTGCTGGGCATTACTTAGTACTGCTGGACATTACTTAGTATTGCTGGGTTTTACTTAGTACTGTTAGGCTAAAATTAGTACTGCTAGAATACCGTTAGTACTGTTTGGGAATAACAGATTTTTCTTACTTAAAAAGAGCCGTTGAGATATTTCCGCTAACTACTTCACTTATAGGTTTCCTTAAATTGGATAATTCATGAACTTTCTTTAACTCATAAGATTTATTCACGATAAGCATCCAATTCTATTCAGTCGGTCCAATCAAAACCTTAAGTGCTCTCTATATAATCTCAATTGACTTTGCCAAACACACATAATCTCATAAATGAACCTAACCCAGACCTTAATCAATCTTTTCTCAATCAACAATGGCGAATTTGGAGTTCTGTGACACACACAACATGGTCGCTTACTTAAAGAAACCAGAGGGAAGTGAAGGATTTCACCAGATAGCGGATTTTCTCAATTCTAGTCATAAAAGGTATGCCCTTATAGAAAATCCCACTATCTATGTTTCACTCATCCAGTAGTTTTGGAACACTACTACTGCCAGAACACTAGATAATGGAGAGATGGAAATAACTGCTACAATAGATGGGAAAGTTAAGATTGTTTTTGAGGCATCTATTCGGAGGCATCTCGAGTTAGAAGATTCTGATGGTATTAGTAATTTGCCTACTACTGAAATTTTTAAGCAACTCGCTCTTATGGGGTATGTGTCCAATTCTGACAAATTAACCTTTCAAAAAGGACACTTTTCCCCTTAATGGAGGTTTTTGATCCATACCATCCTTCGTTGTTTAAGTTCTAAGAAAACTGCTTGGGAACAATTTAGTAGCAATATAGCAACTGCTATCATTTGCTTGGCCACAAACAGAACATTTAATTTTTTTAAGATGATTTTTGATGGAATGGTGAAAAACTTGGAAAGTAAACATAAATTTTTGATGTATCCAAGATTTATTCAAGTCTTTTTAAACAAGCACAAGAGACTGCTTCTACCTCACAATAGAACTTATATTGCTCCTACCCTTACACAAAAACTTTTTAGCAATATGAGGAGGGCTTCTAAGGGTTATGCTAGGGCGAACATTCCATTGTTTCCAATAATGCTTATTCAGGGCCTAGTTGTTCAAGGTGAAGGATCAACAGTCCCAGTTGAGTCCCATCACACATCCACCAGTGCTCCATCAACCTCACAACCACTAATTTCATCACCCTTTAGGAGAAATACCAGACATGAATATGTGGTTCCTCAGCCCAGATCTCCTACTCAGACTAATGTAGCAGATGAGGCTTCTTCTACAGGTGCGGATGTTAAACATGAAGGGGCTGCCACTACTATCACTAGCTTAGATGCAGGACAAGGCAGTGGTAACATTGATAAGACCTTATCCATGCCTTATGATTCACCTCTCCTAAGAGTTCACAACTTAGAAGTGATGGGGGCAGAATGCAACACAATGAATTGATGGATTTGGTTACAAAATTGTTAGACAGAGTTGTAGCTTTGGAGACAGACTTACATCAGACAAAGAAAGTCTATGGTACTTCTTTTACAAAGCTTATTAAAAAGGTGAAGAAATTGGAGAAAACTGTCAAGACACAAGTTAGAAGGAAGGCCAGAATTGTTGTATCTGATGATGAAGAAGATTTGGAGGATCCTTCAAAACAGGGGAGGAAGATAGCTAAAATTGACCAAGATCCTAATATTTCTTTGGTACAACATGATGCAGAAGTTCAGGGGAGGCATGAGCATGATATGGAGCCTGATTTTGAATTCACTACTGCTGAAGAAGTTTATACTACTGAAAAAGAAGTTAGTACTACTGAGCTAGTTTCCACTGCTGGTGTATCAGTTTGTACTGCTGGTGCTAGTTCAGCCAAAGACAAGGGTAAAGCTATAATGGAGGAAGCTGAGACTATTTAGACCAAGATAAAGTTGCAGCTAGAACAAGAAAGACTTGGTTATGAAGAAGCTCTGAGGTTACAGGCTGAAATTGATAAAGAAGAAAGGCAGAGGATTTCCAGAGTATAAGAAGAAGCAAGCTCTTTCAATATTGAAGAATGGGATGACATTTAAGCTAGAGTTGAAGCTGATGAAGAGTTTGCACAGAGATTACAATCTGAGGAAAGAGAGATGTACTCTGAAGCTGAAAAAGCAAGATTGCTTGCAGAGCTTATTAATGAGAGAAAAAGATACTTTGCTGCACAAAGAGCTGAAGAAAGGAGAAACAAGCCACTCACACAAGCTCAACAGAGGACTTACATGTCTCAATATATCAAGAACATGGGAAGTCATATACTGAAGCAGTTGAAGAGTTATTCTTTTGATGAAATCAAGAATCTGTTTGAAACTATAATGAGGAGAGTACACACATTTATTCCAATGGAGAGTGAAAGTGAAAGAGTAATTCCTGAGTTGGCAGCTGGAAGTTCTAAAAGAGATGCAGAAGAAGAACTTGTTCAAGAAAGTTCAAAGAGACAAAAGACTGGAGAAAGCTCAGAACCAGCTGAAGAACCAAAGGATAAAGAAAAAGAACTGTCACAAGAAAGGATACATCAAATGATGATAATAGTTCTAGAGCAAGGAATGACTGTTAAATCTTTACAGACCAAGTATCCTATAATTGATTAGGAGATTTACACAAAAGGAGCTAAGAAGTAATAGAAGATCATCAGAGTTGGTAATCACACTGAGGTATATCAATTTTTTGATGATATGCTAAAAGCATTTGACAGAGAAGACTTAGTGAAGATGTGGAGTCTAGTAAAAGAGAAGTTCACATCAACTGAACCAACATAAGACAAAGAAAGAGAATTATGGGTTAAGTTGAAAAGATTGTTTGAACCTGATGATGATGATGAGTTATGGAAGTCTCAAAAACATATTTTTGATGTAACATGGAGACTGTATGATACATGTGGAGTACATCATATATCTACAAAGGATGGAATGGATATCTACATGTTGGTTGAAAGGGAATATCCTTTGTCAAGAGGTGTTCTTACACAGATGTTAGTTGCAAAACTCTTGGTGGAACAAGATAATGAGATGTCCAAAGAACTTCTTAGGAAGATATTCATGCAGGTTGAAAGACCAAGAAGATGAAGTGTTTGGAAGAATCCTCTCAGAGAACAAGGTTTTAATTCAAGAAACTTGATGATTTGGAGGTAAATCACAAGTTTAAGGGAGGATTGTTGGGAATTAAACTCATTATCCTTAGTACTGCCAAGCCAAAGACTTTGTACTGCTTAAGATACAACTGCCAGTACTAACTAGTTAGTACTGCTAGAAGAAAGTTAGTACTGCCAGTACTAACTTAACACTGCTGAAGGACTTAAGACTGCTGCATGGAGACTGATAAAGGGATAAAGACGTGTGAAAGTGATATGCATTGACTTATTCAGAGTATATTCTATTTAGTTAGAAAGATACGTATAATTTGAACATTATAGAAGATTTGTAGTTATCTTGTAAAGAACTCCTTAGTGTATAAAATGAGATCCTAGGTTATGGTTTTGTATACACAATAGTCATATACGTTTTGATATATAGCTTCAAGGTTGTAAAACCTAGTACTACACAGAGTACTCGTATTATTCATAATAATAATATTGAAGCTTTTCAGTTATATCATTATTCTTAAAGTTTACTGTTTCATTAACATTCTTTTAAGTATTAAAGAGTAGATTCCGCATACCCTTTAGTATTCACAAAGTTTCAACCATAGTTGTTTTGGATTTATCCAAAGTAACTTAATCTTTACAAGCTAAGGAATAGATCTTAAGTTGGGATGAACATGGTTTATGTATAAAAAGTGTATATAAACAAGTTACCTAAAAAGTGTACTTATTAAAGTTTATGAACACATAACTATGTAGACTTATGGATCTTGTGATTCTTGGATAATATTTGGACAAATCATGGACTAAGGACCTTAAGTATGTAAGACATGTGATATAAGTGGTTGTAAAGGACTTGTAACAAGTGTACTAAACTAAAAAGTTACAAAAACAAGTTTAAACACATTTTTACCACAAATACCAAAGGGGTCTGATCAAATTTGAAAAATAATGTATTTTTTTATATTTTATAAAATAATAGATGTTACAAGGATCGTAAGCATATAAAGAACTTAAAAATCCGATTTATAACGAAGGAGATACGGCATTTGCAAGTTATACGATAATAAACGCGTTTATAAAAGAAATTTTATAAACACTCATTACAAACCACCTCTGATATAAAAGGATGGATATTTTTCTAAGATAGTACATATTTTTAGGATTCCAAAACATTAAGAATCATAATTTTTGGATCAATAACGAAGGAGTTATGAATTTCGCAAGTTTACGATAATAAATACTTTTATAAAAATATTTTATAAAGTTACTGTTCACATCAGGTATTTTTATTTTGAAAACATCATTATTTTGATAAAACTTTTAATTACGAAGACGTGCTCGAAAGAATCACTAAAAACGGAGTTAAAACGAATAAAATACGACGTTTACGAGTTTATGATAACTAAATTTATAAAAGTCCATAAACAGTAAAAAGTACTGTTCACCAGAGGACTCAAAATATGAAAATGTAATATTTTGATACATCGTCTTAATACGAGAACGTGGACGTAAGGAACGTAAAAAATGGGTTAAAACGAGAAAGTTACGCCATTTTTACTAAAGAAATATTTATAAACGTTTTAACTTTATAAATATGATTTCACAAATACAATTAGATGGTGATGTAGCTATATAGAATTATATACGGTATACGGTATTCAAAGTACTTAGTACTCATATGACCTATAATGAATTAGGTTGCATTCGGGTGTTTTAGTGGCGCATTTTCTATTCCCTGATATACGTTGTTAATCATTCACTCGAGGTGAGTTTATAGCCCCACGTTTTACTTGTTTTACATATTCTTTACAACTTTTGGGGTGAGAACATGCTTGTTATCAATTCCATTTACATGATTGGTTTGAATTCATTACATGTGCATTTATAATTTGTTTTACAAACTGGTCTACATACTCAATTACTTATTTTGGGACGAAATACATTGCTTGTTTCACTTTATTTTTGAAAAAAAGGACATTACTTTAATTTTACCCAAATGATTACGGATTAGCTTAAGCAAATTGAACTATGAATTACCTAGAGGGTAAGTGGGAATGTTATGAAATAGATCTATTCGGGTGTGACAACCCCATTCGGGTGATTAGCTATCACTGGAGACGAACGTTATAGCATGTCGGAGCACAACATTTACGCGAAAATGAACACTTACGGTGCCTTAAATAAAGTGGCATACATATGAGTCTACGCAGTAGTTTCATGAACTTAGAGTAATCATAATCATTGTTTTAGACACACTTGAATATTTATGTTGCCTTGAATAATGTGGCAAAACATACTTTGAACAATGGTGGTCCAACTACACATAACTTTTTGTGACTATTTGGGGATTAAAATGGTCATGCATACTTTACAACTCTTTGATCTCTAACTTTCATACATACATTTTGGGGAACATACAAGGATTGAAATAGTTATACATACTTTACAAAACTTTGGTTCAACGTTTATACTTACAAAAACCTATGAACTCACCAACTTTATGTTGACACTTTTAAGCATGTTTTTCTCAGGTGAATTAGATGTTTGGCTTACTTGATGTGCATTGGAGTCTAAAGTTTACAAGACTACATTCATGGATTTCTACAAACAAATCTCGTTGTGTTATTTTAGTCTTACATTATTGATGCAAACTTTGGTACCAGCGTTATAACAAATTCAAATTTTGGTTAAATCAACGAGACTACTTTTCAAACGACTCATTTAGAGGTCGTTCTCTTATACCCTGTACTGTTGTATTAGGAAGTAACGCTCCCAGACATAATTCCAATGCACATCTGAAATAGTGTTGATGAAGAGGTGTAAATGCTCGTCTTAATCCTCCTAATACGTGCTAAGTCAATTTATTATCTTAATGTAGAATTTCATTGGTACGGGTCTCAATTCCTTGATGATGTTTAACTTGCCAGCGGGTTGTCCTAGGGTGACTAATGATACATCTTCGCCTTTTTGGACTAGGATTTTATATAAAATGATGTCGACTTTATATAGTAAAGTGGTGTAAGATTTTACTTAGTCATTATGATTATTAGCTTGGTTCCTTGTGACAAATATGTTTTATGAATACGCACATAAAACTTGATATAAATAGAAAATTGTTTCCTTGACAAGAAGTTTTTAGAGTGACTACTCTCAGCACGACATGGTACTTCCCTGAATTATAGATAGTTGATCAGGCCATGTATAAGTGAGGACTAACGATGCATTGGTCATTTTTGTCAAAATAGTGTTATGATTTTGTGATATTTGCGAGAGTGACTTGCATAAATGATTAGGTAATTAAATCAAAATTTGCGAAATTTTCATAATACGATGATTTGATAGATATTGGGTTTCATTGTTTTCCCTACAAAGTACTACATGGTTTTCTTGATACTACAACTTCCAATACAAGCTAATACATAGTTCCTAAAACAAGGTATCTATGGGTGACGTCTAAGCTGACTGGTGATGAACCGTTATCCGCTCCCGAGAATTTATGATTTGTTCGATCAACTTCAAAGGTCGAGTGTTTACTCAAAGATCGACATGGGCTATCATTAACTGAGGGTTCGTGAAGCAGACATTCCAAAGACCGCTTTCAGAACTCAATAGGGACATTATGAATTTTAAGTCATGTCGTTTGGTTTGACAAACGCACCGGCGGTATTTATGGACCTCATGAATCGGGTGTGCAAACCATATCTGGATAAATTCGTGATTGTCTTTATTGATGATATTCTGATCTACTCAAAGAACAAGAAAGAACACGAAGGACACCTTAAGTTAATCTTAGAATCACTTAAGAAGGAGGAGTTGTATGCCAAATTTTCTAAGTGTGAATTTTGGATTCCTAAAGTACAGTTCCTCGGTCACGTGATTGATAGTAAAGGCATTCACGTGGACCCCGCCAAAATCGAATCCATTAAAGATTGGGAATCTCCTAAGATATCAATGGAGATTCATCAATTTTTAGGTCTTGCCGGTTATTATCGAAGATTCATTGAAGAATTTTTAAAGATTGCCAAATCAGTGACCAAGCTTAGTCATAAGAAGGCCAAGTTTGATTGGGGTGACGAACAAGAAACAACGTTCCAGTTAATTAAGCAGAAGTTGTGTAGTGCACCAATTATGGCTTTACTCGAAGGAGGCAAATATTTTATCATATACTGTGATGCTTCAATCAAAGGTTTAGGCACTATGTTGATGCAAAAAGAGAAGGTGATTGCTTATGCATCACACCAACTAAAAATTCATGAGAAGAACTATACGACTCATGATTTGGAACTTGGAACACTAGTGTTCGCTCTAAAGATTTGGAGGAACTATCTGTGTGGAACGAAGTGCACGATGTTCACTGATCACAAGAGTTTACAACAAATTCTAAAATAGAAGGAGTTGAACATGAGGCAACATCGTTGGTTAGAGTTGCTCAGTGATTACGGCTGTGAGATTCATTATCACTCGGGGAAAGCAAATGTTGTTGCTGATGCTTTGAGCATGAAGGAGTGAATTAAACCATTAAGAGTTTGAGCCTTAGTGATGAATATTTGCTTGGATCTTCCTAAACAAATCTTGAAGCTCAGATCAAAGCACAGAAACCAGAAAATCTCAAAAATGAAGATGTAGAAGGTATGATCAGGAAGGATATACCAAAGGAAAAGTTGGAACCCTGCGCGGACAGAACTCTATGCTTAAATGACAGGAGTTGGTTGCCATGTTATGGTGATTTGAGGACTGTGATTATGCACGTGTCCCATAATTCAAAATACTCTATCCATCCGGGTTCTGACAAGATGTATCAGGATATGAAGAAGCTATATTGGTGGCCCAATATGAAAACCGACATCTCCACCTATGTTAGCAAGTGTTTGACGTGTGCCAAGGTCAAGGCTGAACACCAGAGACCATCGAGTTTGTTGGTGCAACCTGAAATTCCTCAATGGAAATGGGATAATATCACCATGGATTTTATCATAAAGCTTCCTAAGTCGTCATAAGGGTATGACACCATTTGGGTGATTGTTGACCGACTTACTAAGTCTGCTATCTTTGTACCCATGAGGGAAACTGATCCTATGGAGAAACTAGCGAGAATGTACCTAAAGGAAGTAGTCATGAGGCATGGAATACCTGTCTCAATCATTTGTGATCGCGACCCTAGGTTCGCATCCAATTTCTGGAGGTCACTTCAAAAGGCCTTGGGTACAAATTTGGATATGAGTACTGAATACCATCCGCAGACTGACGGACAAAGCGAGAGGACTATTCAAACTCTAAAGGATATGCTACGTGCTTGTGTGATCGGCTTTGGAAATTCTTGGGTTAAACAATTGCCATTGGTCGAGTTTTCATATAACAACAGTTATCACGCTAGCATCAAGGCTGCTTCATTTGAAGCACTTTACGGTCGAAAGTGTCATTCACCTATGTGTTAGGCCGAGGTTGGAGAAGTTCAACTTACCGGTCCAGAAATAGTTCAAGAGACAACCGAGAAGATCGTTCAGTTCAAACAAAGGATTCAAGCCGCTCGTGACCGACAAAAGAGTTACGCCGATTTAAAGCGAAAGCCGATGGAATTTCAAGTTGGAGATAAAGTTATGCTTAAGGTTTCGCCTTAAAAAGGGGTCGTACGTTTTGGCAAGAAGGATTGTACCAGTGGAGACTCCTGCAAATGCCTTGGTTGTTCAAGATGGGATAGGTGGTTATGATTGGAGCTTTCAGGCTGAAGAAGGACCCACAGACTTTGCTTTAATGGCCTATTTGTCTTCAGGTTCATCCAGTTCATCAAGTTTAGACTCTGAGGTACATACTTGCTCTAAAGATTGCTTAAAATCATATGAAACTCTCCAAAAACAATATGATCAACAACGTGATGCTCTTAAAAAATCTAATCTAGAAATTATAGGTTATCAATTAGGCTTAGAATCTCTAGAAGCTAGAATTGTTGTTCATCAAAAAAATGAAGCTGTTTATGAGGAAGACATTACATTTTTGAAATGTGATGTTAAGGAAAGAGATAATTCTATAATAGAGCTTAAAAATCAGTTAGCAGAGGCTTTAAAAGAAAAAGATGATTTAAAACTAAAATTAGAAAAGTTTGAAACATCATCTATGAAGCTAACTAAACTGATAAATAGTCAAATAAGTGTTAATAACAAGTCTGGTGTTGGATTTGATAGTCAAATGAATGAAAATGAGTTGCATGACTATCATCTGAATAAAGGTGAAGTGTTTAAAAGTGCATCTGATAGTAGTGTGAATGAGATTGAAGAGGAAAATAATCAAGTAAATGACAGGTTTAAGAAGGTTGAGGGATATCATGCAGTTCCTCCTCCTTACACTGGGAACTACATGCCCTCAAGACCTGACTTATCCTTTGTTGGATTAGATGATTCTGTCTACAAGACTAATGTGAGTGAAACTATCTCTAGTGTGCCTAGATTTGAATCAACTGCATCTAAGTCTAGTAAGGGTAGTTTGGAACAACCTAAAGATGTTAGGCCTAGTACTCCTATCATTGAAGAGTGGGAGTCTCATAGTGATGATGATTGTGTGATTAGACCTTCAATTGAACATAATAAACCTAGTTGTGCTAAAATCAATTTTGTTAAATCAGATGAAAATGCTAGGAAATCTGTTATTAAACAACACACATATAGGCAAGCTGAAAACCTTAGGAAAAGTCAGACTCCTAGGGTTGATAAAACAAATTAGAATGAAACTAATGACTCAGAAACTAGGGGATGGTTTTTAGTTCAATAAGAAAGCTTGTTTTGTATATCGAAGTCTTAACAATTTAATCAAGGACTGTAACTTTTATGAGAATAAAATGGTTGGAAAATCTATGTTGAATAATATGGGAAGGGTTACTAGTCAAAGGGAAGTTAGACTAATATGGAACAATGCTCAGAGGGTGAATCAAACAAAACAAATTGACTCACCTCCACATTCCCTAAAAGAATATTGTTCCAATAGCAGTTGTAACAATGTATGGATAGTGCAGTTTAGGCTGCTAAGGAAAGCTGCTCCAAGAGCAGCAGCATCAATTAGTACTGACAGCATGTTAATAATGTTGCCCTAAATCAAAAGTGAATGTGCGTTACCCAAAACATATTTTTATTTTAAAGCACATTCACCAGTAAGAAGGGCTTTTAACCAAAAATCAGCAGCTAAAACCAATAATTTTAATAAAAAAGTTTATACTGCTAAAGTTAATAATGTAACTACTGCTGGGCCAGAAGTAGTAGTTAGTACTGCTGAGGGAAAAAGGGAAAATGTTGTTAAGTCCTTAGCATGCTGGATTTGGAGACCAACAGGAAAAGTAATTGACCATATCTCCAAAGACAGGGGATCATACATGCCCTAAAAGATTTGGACTATGTGGTTTCTCAAGGCAGACTTCAAGTCAGTGATGACTTGGGTCCTTAGAGAAACTTAATCACTTATTTTGAGTGCAGGGTATTCCATAAATATGCTTTACAGGATCAAGGGATTTTTGATAGTAGATGCTCTAGGCATATGACCGAGAACAAGTCCTACCTTACAGATTATCAAGACATTGATGGTGGATTTATTGCATTTGCAAGAAGTCCTAAAGGAGGTAAAATTACTAGAAAAGGTAAAATTAGGAACTGGGAAATTAGACTTTGAAGAGTTCTACATTGTAAAGGAACTTTAGTTTAACCTTTTCTTCTATCTACAATGTGTGACAGAAAAAGAGTGTTTTTTTTCATTGAGACTGACTGGTCTTGTTCTATCTCCTGACTTTAAGCTACTTGATGAAAGTCAAGTCTTGCTTAAAGTTCCTAGACAAAACAACATGTACAGTTTTGATCTAAAGAATGTTGTTCCTTCAGGAGGTTTGACTTGTTTATTTGCAAAGGCTACAATAGATGAGTCTAATTTATGGCATAGAAGGCTTGGTCATATAAACTTTAAACTATGAACAAACTTGTGAGGGGAAACCTTGTTAGAGGTTTGCCTTCAAAGCTTTTTGAAAATGACCATACATGTGTTGCTTGTCAAAAAGGATGCTAACACAAAGCTTCTTGAGACATTGCTTGTGAGCTCTATCAGCCAACCCTTATAAATGTTACATATGGACTTATTTGGGCCAACATTTGTAAGGAGTATCAATCATAAGATATATTGCCTTGTTGTCATGAATGGACTATCGTCGTTTAGGTTTTGGGTGGGGCTTTCTTTTTGGCCACTAAGGATGAGACTAGTGAAATCCTTAAAACTTTTATTACTGGCATAGAAAACCAAATAAATCATAAGGTTAAAATCATCAAATGTGACAATGGAATTGAGTTTAAGAATAATGAAATGAATCAGTTATGTGGGATGAAAGGGATTAAGAGGGAGTTTAGTGTTGCCAGAACTCCACAACAAAATGGAGTTACTGAAAGAAAGAATAGGACACGAATAGAGGCAGCTAGGACTATGCTAGGCATATTCACTCTTACCTAATTTACATTTTGGGCTGAAGCAGTTAATTACTGCTTGTTATGTTCAAAATAGGTTTTAGTGAACCAAGCTTCACAACAAGACACCTTATGAACTATTATTGGTGACCCTAGTATAAGCTTTATGAGACCCTTTTTGGGTGTCCCTGTGACTATTTCTTAATACCTTGAATCCCTAGGCAATTTGATGGGAAGGCTGATGAGGGGTTCTTGGTTGGATACTCTATAAATAGCAAGGCTTTTAGGGTATTTAACACTAAAACTAGAAAGGTAGAGGAGAACATGCATATAAACTTTCTTGAAAACAAACCCAATATTGCAGGGAGTGGTCCAGAATGGCTCTTTGATGTTGATTCACTGACAAAATCTATGAATTATGAGCCAGTTACTGCAGGAAATCAAACTAATGGTGATGCAGGTTTAGAGATGTAGATGTCTCTAATAGTTAGTTAGTTAGTAGCCCCAAGGTCAAGTTTACTTGATCCTGTTATAGTTAGATAACCGTTCTATATTGATCATATAGAATTAGGGCTTGGTGGAAACGTATGGAATGAAAAACCTTGTTGAATAACATTACTGTTCTAATTTATATTCCGCATGTTATTAATGTTATTTGTAAAAACAAGCTTAGATGGGCTTAAACGATTCCTAACAAAACAGTTCAAAATCGTTAAAACGGATGAAAAATGTCAACCCATCTAAGACCTATCTATAAATTTAAGGGAGACCCGACTAGCCCATCCCTTCAAAAATAATTACCCAACTGAACCATCTATAATAATAAGGGAAAATGTTAGACTGTCTAGAAATTTAGAGAGACCCATCTTAGACCATCTATAATATTAAAGGAAAAATGCTAGACCCATCTAGACCCATCTATAAATTTAAAAGAGACCCATCTAGACCCCATCCCTTAAAAATATTTAACCAACTAGACCCATCTAGACCCATGGGTCTAAATTGACCACCTCTACCTACAAGCAGTTTGATGCTCTTAACCAAGAAAAAGGAAAATCTCCTATGTCAAACTTTTCAACACCAAAAGTAAGTATTTTACTGAAGATTTACACATGTGAATCTTCTAAATCATTTTCAAAGAGGGTATCTCAGTTTACAACCTATTCTTTGCAAAAATATAGTAAGTTTTCTAAGAGACCTCAAGTTTATGAAACACCTACTTCTCAAAAGGTTTCTAACTCAAGTGATTCAAGTTAGAAAAAGTAGGTTTTTGAAACTTCAAACTCTCCTTTTACACCGGTAAAGCAAGTGTGGAGACCAAAATAAATTCATTTAAAACCTTTCAAATATTCAAAATCAGAAATGTTTTCGTTGTAAAACAAGAATGACTCTGTTTTCAATATTCCACACAATGGAAGATTTCCATTCATTTCAAAAATGAATTCTCAAAATGAAACACCGGATTTCAACAACAGATGGAAATCTTCTTCTCTTTCAAGATTTAAAACTCCACAAGAAAATCTAAATTTTTATAATAAATGAAAAAACAAATGGAATTTTAAATCCCCATTGATTCCATGAGCATTATTTCCAAACAAAACATCGATTCTAGTCCTCGTTAGAATTCAACTTCTTTGCATCGAATTAACACAACCTTCAAATGGTTTCAAAATTTGGTAAACTCGTTAGCACCATGCTTAAATGGGTTCCAAAGGTTGTTGTCTAATTTAATTTTAATGGCTTGTAATCATTTCAGATTGCAACCCGCGCTTAAAATAATGGCTTGTAATCATTTCAGATTGCAACCCGCACTTCAAAATAATGGCTTGTTATTAAATGGCAGATAACAACCTGGTTTTCAAATAAAATGGAAGTGTACGCTTCATTGCGCTTTACCTTTAAAAGAAGGAAAATCTTCTTGTTTATGAGCAAAATTTATTCAAAATTTTTCAAAAGGATTTTCAAAATCTTTCAAAATTTTGCTCATAAAATTAATTGTGTACACCACAACTTGGTTTTCAAATAAAAGGAAAGTGTATGACTCAGTGCGCTTTACCTTTAAAAGAAGAGAAATCTTCTTGTTTTCGAGCATACTTATCAAAAACTTTTCACAAGTTTGCTCAAAACATTTGACTTCTAAGTATTTATGCTTTAGAACTCGGACCTCAAAGAAAGGAAAGTATACATTTATGTACATTTATCCTCACAATGGGAAGCTTACAACTTCTCGGACTTGTGCTACTTCAATAAAAAATATTCAAATCTTGAGGTTAAGTAAATTTTTTAAGTTGTTGAATACAAAAAATTTTTTCAGAGTTAATCAAAAGGATTTTTCAAAATCTTTCAAATTTATGTGTTCAACACTCCCTTCCTCACTAAATGTTTTTAGACTATATGCAAAATTTGAGGGGGAGCAAGAGAAAAATATTCCAATAATAATAATCATGCGAATATTACCATTTTCTCCCATGCGTTTTCAATTCTTAAATAGCCATTTTACTCCATTGATATCAAAAACATCATATGGTATGCTATTTTTAGGGGGGGGGGGGGAATTAGATTAAAATGTTGATCGTCTTTGACTCAAAGTGCGTAAACTCTTTCCTCCTTGTGAAAAAACTTTTTCATTTATGATGGCATGTGTAGGGGTCATTTCTTAAAGATGAAACTATCAAAGTACCAAATGGTTTTATGACAAGTACTTTGATTGATTTTCAAATGGTTTTATGGTTTTGATCTATATACCCGAAAACTAAATAATTCATGACGCCGATGAAGTCATAAGGTGGTTAATGTTATGTATACGTCCTATGACCCAACTAGAATCAGAGGGATCTACCCAAGGACATTCCATTAGATAGATTAGAAGATGGAGTTGAATGATAATATGGGAATAATGTTGATTAAGGCATGAGCTAGCAAGGGAACAATCATAACAAGGTGCTAGTAATGACATCTTGGTAAACATTAAAGGGGTTGAAGAATGAGAAAAAGAAATTGTAAAAGGATAAAAGGTGAAAGAAAGATGATTTTTAGTATTGAAGACAAGACATCTTGGACCCAGTGATGCAATGCCAACCCTTTCCCAGCAATCAGTCTCTCTACAAATTCTTGTTTTAATTCTCATTGAGATTAAAACCATCCATTCTATCGGACTTTCCACTCTCAGAAATAGTTGATTATTGAAAAGGTAGTAGTCAGCTTAGCCTCTGATCACCAAAACAAAAATGCACTTATTTAGTCTTAGGCCAAAGAGATCAAATTACAATTCTCATTAGGATTACAAATTCCAAAATACACTTGTTGTTCATAAACAAAGAACACAAGTGATATCTAAGAGTCTTACGCATTATCCTTGTGATCTTGCCATAACATTCAAAGTGATACTCTTCAGTTTCATAGTGATAAATGGAAATCCTTCTAGTGTCAGCATCAAACAGCATTACGGTAGGTGACTTGCGAGATTTTATATGGATTAAGATGTTCAACTGGAATCAATTTTGATCCATTTATGATAATGACTTAATCAGTCAGATAGTAAAACTAACTGTTTCACTCTTACCGTGTTGTCTTGCTTTGAGATGTTCTAGTATTGAGAACAACCTAGTGCAGCTGGAAAAACCACTGTCAAGGAGATTCTTTAAATCTACCTGATCACATGTACAATATTTATAGTATAAAACGGGGAACCGAAGGTTATCACAACCAAACTTTAACGAATGACAAAGGCATATTCGTCCATTTCTGTTGTTTATTACTAACCCTTATAAATGTAGGATTAGACGATGATGGCGTAACCTCATTCTAGCTGAGTCAGATTCATAATTGCATGCTCATACTCAAGACTAAAATTTTCAAGAAATCAAGAAAGCTCAAGATCAAAGAAGGATAAAGTCTTTCGCTACTCTCATATTCAACATCTTCCTTAAAGACGTAAAGTGATCAAGTTAAAGATTATCAAGGGAGATTGTTAGACAGCTTTCAAGATGATATAAAGTATGAGCATGTTGGTCCAAAGACACAAGATCGCAAGAAGGTAAAGTATTACAAAGATGATCAATTGATGATGCAAGATTTATGATCTGAGGTAGTGTAACGATCACGATCGCCATAGCATAGGAACAAAAGGATGCAAGGCACAACTATTTTATACGAAAAAAGACTCAAAGATAAGACCACGAAGTTCAAAGATAAAGATCAAGGTCATAAAAGAGAGATCTCTATGATCACCCCTTAGGGGGATATTGGTAGGAATTCAGAAAGTGTTAATCATTAATGAGATCTCAACAATCGTCCCTTAGGGAGAGATTATTAGGAATTCGTTTTTAGTGAAGTGACGATAATTATCGATCTCACAAGTCTTGTAATAGATAGACAATATTAAGCATGTAATAGTTAGTCAATAGGCTAGTTCATTAGTCTAAATATTGTAATAGTCCATGACTCGACCCATGGAAGCCCAAGTAAGGCCCAACCTGTGTTCAAGAGACTATATAAGCAACCCTCTCTACAGATAGAGAGTGTGTGAGTATATCTTAAGGAAATGTGTAAGAGAAAGAATACTCTCCATCCTTTATGAAATAAAGAAATATCCAAACATCTCCACCATATTTCTCTCTTCTATGATTCTAGTTTATGTGTGAAATAGAGATTCTACACTAACTAATATCAATCATGCATTAACTGCTTCAATTATCCTATGCGATTTATCTTAGAAACCCTAATGCTCATAGTATTCACCTATTCTCACTCGAATGATCATCTATATGAGATTATACATTTACTTACACGTTTTAGTTATTATTGATAAACCCTAGGGTTTGGTCCATCTCTAGTCCTAGCAATAATGCAAGTAAAGGTTATCGTTATCACAAACCCTAATCACTATGATTCATGCCATAAACATAAGAATGGTCATCTATATATTATATGCATAGCAATAAAACATAGCATAATAAATATGTAAATTAATGGATCGATCAATAAACGCATAAGAAACCTAATAAAGCTTTATTAAGCCAAATTAGTTAAATTATAATAACCAAAGAGTCATAACGCGGTTAACATCTAAGGGTGTTAGCTCATAATCTTATAAATCAATAGAAAAATAATGTAAAACATTAAACAAGTAGAATTCATGATGAATCCCAATGCAAATAGATTAAACTAAAATGTTTATGATGATTGAGGATCTTCTACTTGATGTTAGCAGCCTTTAGTATGGCGAAAAAGCAGCCTTGGGTCGCCCAAATTTGACTGGTGGTGAAGGGATGTGTCAAAAGTCGTGTTTAGAGTTTTTATTTATATATTTTGCTAATCTGGTTCATAGGTCCATACGATGTATTCCCATTATACCACATACATTGTATATTAGGTCTGATGTGTACATCTTTTTTTTCTCTTTTCGTCGCCTTTTGAATCACCTAAAATTGAGTTCATATGAAAGAGTTATGGTCAAAATACTATCGCATCATATAAGGACCTTGATTCCATCTTTTGACTTCCATTATTCCATGCATATGACATATACAAGGGATTGGTATACACCGTATACTCTTCAACACTTAGTAGGTTCTAGAAGCATATATGTATATGCCGTATATATGAAATGAGGTATATGGCATATTCTCTGGCTCTAATTAACATTTATTCTCTTTTGGCTATTTGTTACTTGTTTTTCGGTCTTTTCCGCAAAAATTCTCATTTTGCTCTAAAGAAACATTATAATACAAATACGATAAAAAATTTGCTTGATACTTTTATAAAAGTAAGGAATAAAAGAGTAATTATCTGAGAATTTGTAGCTAAAAACATGTATCATTTAGGGAGCTATCAAACATCCCCACACTTGATTCTACTTGTTCCTCAAGTAGACTTGGATTAAACTTACAAGATATCTTTTAATTACTAGAAATATGAAGTTTAAATTTAACGTACTTTAGTTCTTTGAAAAAATGAGCATCTCACAAAAAGGGAAAGGAAATAACACGCAATCCCTCTCACTAATCTACATGTTATATTTTTCTGATCTCTTAAGGACTCAGTCATAGTGCAGACACTATCATAGGCTTGACCAATATTCAAGTCTTCACTACTAAAGTCTATGTAATAATTATTCTAGTAGGCAAAAATATGGAGGTTGACACATAATGGTAGGCTTACAGCTTTAAACAAGGGTAGGATATATGCATGGGAAATATTTATATGTTTAAACAATGACACAAAAAATAGATCTTTATGCCCATACTCTCCCGTTTCTTAGTCGCATTTAATTCCATAAGGTAGAGTCAGAGAATCCTCGAGAGTCTTCAACTGATAAATAATCGAATGAATGTATGTGATGTATAGCTTGCTGCCTTAAAAAATCCTTTTATCTTGTAGGACTAGGAATTACATACGTATTAAATCGGCCTTTAAACACATTATAATGACCAACTCAGTTAATAAGCTAATGTGCACTAATTTTTTTTATCGGGACACATAACACATAATTTAATCACAAAACTAAAATAAAAACAACCAATATTATACTCATTTCTATTTTCCTCCCCCACTGCGATGGTATAATGCCGCATTGAACAAATAGAATTTAAATAGGAAGGAAAAATAGAATGAAACGGGTTTATAAGAGCTACCCTTTGAAAAAGATATATGATAATGTGTAGTTTAATGAACTATTGCCTCTTCATTTCTTTAATCATCATACTTTGGTGATCTTGATTGTTAGTACTATAGAAGTGTTAATTATTCATAGAATAGTAGTCTTAGTTTTATTATATAGTTTTTAGTAATTATATGATGTAATAAGAACTAATGGCCTAATTAAGAAAAAGAGCCCAACTAGACATAGGATTAGTTGTTAAGTAGAAATACTAAGAAGACTATAGAAACTCTAATGAGAGTATCTTGAGTCTTCTCCCATCCTTTTGTAATTCACACTTTCATTTTCTCTAATAATCTAAAAGTTAATATTCTCCTCTCTCTAGAGATCTTTCATGCTTAACTTTTCATACATATGTGTGTTTATAAATATTATATCGAATGGACATTTACAAGTGTTATATCGCCTTAAGAAGAATCTGAGTGCAAGTTCTAATATCAAGGTTTGTTTTCGAATGGAGTTGTGGTCGACCGAATGTGTGTCATGTGTTTTTTTATGCTTATTTGAGTTTTATTTTTACTATTCGACGTAGTTTATGATGAGGTGTCATTTTATACACTTTTTTAAGGTCATTTTGTGACAACCGTGATTTATCGAGGTTAGTTAAACCGTAAGAGTTAACTTGCCTAGCTTTATGTGTTTTGATTTATGTGCCTAAGTCGTTTTGGTGTTATATGTTATATGGTATATGTGTTACTAAATGAGTTTGAGATAGTAAAAAAGAATGATTCAATTATTTCATTTTGTATTGATAGGGATTTTGGAATTTTAGTGTGTTTGGATATTATGGCATTTGAGAAATTAGCGTATCGTGTATCGTTAATTTCGGGATGAGATTATTTAGTAAGTCGAGATATAACATTTATTAATTTAGTGTATGATAATATTAGTTGGGGAAAATTAATGAGTAGTATAAGTATTTTTATTTTTAGTTATGTGTATTTATTTAAAAGGGTTTTAAGTAAATATGTAATATATAGTTTGTATTATAAAAAATAAAAAAAAATATATATATATATAAAAGGAGTCACGAAATTTTTATACAAAAATATGTTAAGGAAAACAAATCTTTTTTGATATTTATCTTACAACTAGTATAAAATACCCCAGAACCTTAAAACCCTATAATATAAAACCCCGTGTTTTAGGTGGTAATTATGAGTCAATAAAATTCACTATGTTCTTTTTTAATAAGATGTAATAATTTAATTTACAACATTATCAATCATATTCAATCATCATTTCATCATTTCATTACCATTATACACGAATTAAAACCAAGAAACCCTAAACGTGCCCTAAATGGAACATTCGACCCGTTTACTCATTTTCACCCATTTTAAACCCAAACCACCTATCAATTCTTGTTAGTAACTCTTAGACCATGTCTTATAAACCTTAATCTATCATTAAAAGTCAATATACACGAAATCTAAGCATAAAAACTCAAACCGTGCTCTAACCCACTTCAAATGAACCCGTATACACTTTTCTTTCTTATTGACCCATTTCAAGAGTTTATATTGCATCCAAAACCGTACACCCGAAACCCTAATTTTATGTTTTTCCATTTTGATCCAAAACCGTACACCCGAAACCCTAATTTTATGTTTTTCTTAAAACTAAATGTTATAATGGTTAAATATTGTTATAATCTATCCTAACATGCTTAACTAATGTTAATATAACAACTTTATCAAGTCTTGAAGGAATTTAAACTTAAAACCCGTGCGTTTTCATTTTGAAACCCTAATATGACCCGTTTTGCTTCCTAGTTTAACGAATCATTAATCTGAACTTTCGTTACGTTAAATATTCATATTTTAGCTTATATTAATAAGCTATAACCTGAAAATATCATTTAGAAACTTAAAATAAGATTGCATGGCATTTTGGACTTGTTTTGCAAAAGTATTCTATGCAAGAGGTATATATCGTAACTTTCTGAAACTTATAACTAATAGGACCATTTTTGCCATATTTCTATAGTTATAACTATAGGGGTCTATTATGTCACTTTCTAAATTACAAGATTTACTTTGTACATCTTTTAAACTAGAAGGACCAAACTCATAAAAGTTGAAACTCTAAGGGTATATTTTGCCATTCTTTATTATTAAGGGTCTAAAATGTAATATTTTGAAAAAGTATAGAAATGTGTTCAAAACCTTATAAAATATAACTTTAATTAACGCTTGATATAACAACCCGCAATTTTCATAAATATAAATATCCATCTATTAAGTTAGATAATGTACAATCTATCAATTATATATGAGCTCACCTTTTTCAGGGAAATTTTTCGCTTTATTACATTACATTACTTTGCCAATATCTCAATATGCAACCTTTCTTGCATAACTTAAGTTAACAAGCTCAGGCAACCTACATATGGCAATCCTATCTTCATATATGTCAAGCAAACATCATAATATGTCAATTCAATATCATAATATCATTCTTACAAAGTACATTACTCATATAAGGTACCATTTCATTTTCGCGAAACCCGTATTTATATATCAAAATGGGCTTTAAACCGTTATCGTATGCCTTTAAACCCTAATTCCATGAAGGGTTAACATCTAAAGTGAATGCACAAGCTACTAAATCATATGTACAAGTAATATAACATCTCATTTGAAATATAAAATCTCTTCAAATCAAAGTACAAGTCCTTAAAAGCTCAATATACAAGTCATTAAGTATGATCTCCAAAATAGCCGTTTTACCTCCGTTTTCATTCTAATCTCTTCACCACCACTTGTGTACAAGCTACTACACTCAATATACAATGTGTAAACCCTAATTATTCTATTCATAAACTTTCATACATCTTTTTACACTCAAAACCCTAATTCAAAACCCTAAACCCTAAAACTGAGCTAGTTTCTAAACCATGACTCGTTTCTTCGTTTTAAATCTGTTTTAAAAAAACTAAACCAATTAATCAAATAAGTTGTAAATACTTAATTTACAATATTACAAATCCTATTTCATCATTAAAACAACATGATACATAATTAAAATGCCTAGAAACCCTAAAATAAAACCCTAAATCGAGTTTCTAACCCAAAAACCTAAAACTAGGCCCTAGTTCAGAAAAACGACCAGACTATAAAACTATAATCTGAGAAAATCAATTAGGTTTTTGGGTATTAAGTGAAAACACTAGGTTGTAGCCCTATGTCTTGTGATCATTTTTTCGGGGAATCAACCCGATTTCTACGTCGTACTGAATTAGTTATAGCCGAATGGAGCAAAGGTGCGCAGATTCAGCAACACCTATAGTAAATGGCTATTATCTCAAAACCTTTTGTATAGTAACCCCCAAATATGTAAAACTAAACGTTATAGAGGACTCAATTATCTAACAATGCTCACTAGTTTGAGCTTCAACGGAGTCACGGTTTGCAAATGACAACCATTTTACCAAGACTGATGTTGGCTGTCCAAAAACAGCCATGTATAAATCAAACCAAACACCCCTAAAAACGTCTAGAACCAACCTACCACCTTGCACCATAATCTCCTTACTCACCCATAGCCTCACCACATCCACCCTATAGCTCCCACACCTGTCTCAAACCTGGTCTCATTAGCATCCTAGTCTACCAATTTCCAAATTTACTATAAATAGGGGTGTTATGCCTCCATTTCAAATCATCCCCCACTTCCTCCTCTATAACCCATCATAGCAGCAATCCTTTGCTCTTAGTAACAAAACCTAAGAAATCCTAAAAGTCCTCAAGAACAGAGTGAAGTAAAAGAAAACCAAAAAAGAAGCCCGGAGCCGTTATTCTAGGCGACGAAGCAAAAGTCCTTGATCTTCCGACCCATCTAAGCTATAAGCTCAAGACCAGGTTCTCTAAGCTTATATTCTGTATTCATACCTTTATAATGTTCATATGATCATTCTAAAATCCATATATATAGATAGCTATGAACTCAGAAAACCCTAATTGTTCATACCTTTTTTATATTCCCCAAACCGTACACCCGAAACCCTAATTTTATATGTTTTTGCTTAATCTATAAACTAAACTTGTAAACTATTGTTTTAATCTATCCCAATAAGCTTAACTAACATTAAAATAAGTTCTTTGATAAGTCATGAAATAATTTGAGCTTAAAACCCCGCGCGATTTTCCATTTTAAAACCCGCCGCGTTTCATATTTAAAACCCTAATAAGAAAACCTGTGTTTTGCTTCCTAGCTTAACGAATCGTTATTTTAAACTTTCATTATGATAAACCTTCATATTTTAGTTTTATTATAACTTATAAATGTCCTATTGAAATGTTAAAATAGCTTGCATTACAATTTGGACATGTTTGTATAAAATATCTCATGCAGAGGGGTATAATCGTAACTTTCAGAAAACTTATAACTAAAAGGACCTAAAAGTATCAATTATCCAAGTATATAACTACAAGGGTCTATTATGTCACTTTTTAAAGTACAAGGTTTACTTGGTATAATCTTTTAAAGGACCAAAGTCATAAAAGTGCAAACTGCAAGGGTATATTCTGCCACTTTTCAAACTCAAGGGTCTAAAATGTAACATTTTGAAAAAGTATAAAAACACATTCAAAACATTACCAGACATAACATTAAATTAACTCTTTGACGTAGCTTAACATTCTAGATTATTAGAATAAAATGCTAAACCTGCTTCTGTTATAACTATTATATCATTCATACATCGATGTGCTTTCAAAAGTCATGTCCCCGGATTCATATCAGTACCACAATACATAGGAGAACATCATATTAAGAAGTTTCATCCTTGGTATTACGTTCTGACTGAGTTGTTGGTTTTAAACGATTTAAAAGTGCCTCTAGCTCCTCAATACCGTTTACTGAATGACTCTGAATTATGATGCCGAACGAGTAATGATAATCTTTTATATCAAAATCAACATCAATATTCAAAAATTACATATTTAATCAAACGAAACTTAACATAAATCACTTGTTGCCTGTGACGAAGCCGTTCCATTCATTTCATATACACTGCTATCAATCACTTTCCCTAAAACTTGTCAAGGGTGAGTTTCAATGAGCCCAAGCATTTTTAATCTTTTATAAACCCCGCGAGGGGGAACATGCTATAAACAAGAATGGCAATTATTCTTTACTATTTCAATTTAGTATTGCCTAAGTATAACTGCTTGTGCCGTTAAGTTCCCCATAATCATGAACCGTTAATTTTACTCTAACGTAAGTAAGCGAGGAAAATGATGTGCAAGATTCTGATTTGGGCTGGACTCCCCGTTGTGTACCCAATTACGTGTAACCAATTGCAACATCATTAGAAATCACGCGGTATTTGGCAAAGTCACCCGCAGGAGGCTCTATAACGTATCACCATACCCTAAGGCTTCGGATTCATGAGCTAATGGCAATAATAAATATGTTTTTCAATAACGGGTGTATATCAACGTAGCCCAATATCGCATTTGCATTCAAATTATATTACTTAAACCTATGGATTTCACTCAACCTTTGTGTTGACTTTTTAGCATGTTTTATCTCAGGTAACTAATGGCACGGAGTGGCGAGGACATGAAGATGGAAAAACCGTTATCATTCAAACTTTATTGTATAGATTTTGGGAACCTCTCGTTTGTAAAAACTCTGAAGAAATAATGAATGATAACTTATTTTCAAAAACGACTCTTTTTGATTCGTTTTCTATGATTATGACTGTTGTACCTTTGAAGTAATACCCCAGATTAGCTTCCGCTGCTATATGTAAAAATGGGGGTGTTACAGATTTGGTATCAAGAGCCTACGTTATAGAGAACAAGGTTGAAACCTTAACTATAACTACTTTTCTTTTTCCATCCAAGAAAGTCCTCCGTGCCGCTATATCTTCTGGAATGGTATGTAAAGATACATAACTATTATACTATTATATAAATAACTTATATTATACTGGATTGTTACAGTCATGTCTTCGTCCCCTCGTTCTACTATCACTTCATCTGAGTTCGATATGGAAAATGCTTTTTCCACTATGAATATTCATAACTATACTTCAGCTTCGTCAGCTACATCGGGAAGCACTTCTTTTAACTCTTCAGAAGATTCTAGGGATGGTATGATCCCGCCAACATTCTCACTTTTCTATAATAATCCGTATTTGAAGAACGTACAAGCATTTTATGCTAAAGAATCACCTATTCCACCACCAGATCCTATTACTCCACCAGCTATTTTAACTCCATCTCCGATATTACCACCTTCACTACTGTTTAATCCTCGATATTTCTTGTTCCTAAAGAATTATTACCACCTAAGAAGCAAATTCATCCCCCATCTTCTTCTTTAACTACGTTATTTAATTCATCTCGGAAGCAAGCCTGTATCCTAGCATCACCATCAGTCTCAACTTATACTCCTATCTCACCTTAGATATATGAATTAGGGAAAACCTCTATTAAGATGCATGCAGAACACCATGAGAAACAAACTGAAAGCATTCTGAATTACTTAGAAGAACCCTCTTTTCACTGTATTGAGAAAATGAAAGAAAGATTTGTTAATGATTGGATAATCATGCCAAGGTATTTTGATAAAGTGAAAACCAAACTTAAGGAAGCCCGCTACAGAAGAAGCATATGGGACAGAGAGACAAGATTTCTTTTGTTCGCTTTAGGATTTCTGATTTAGAAATAACCCTTGAGGATATCCAAGATCGCCATCAGCTATATATGAAGAATCTTATGGAACACACTTCATGAACTTCAAGACTACTAGATCGAAACCTTATCTTTATCGCTTTTATCTAAGGAAACGTAGTATAAGTAGCAACACCTGTCAGATCTTAGGTTATGTAAGATAAGTTATCTATAAATAAAGTTGAAATTCCATTTTACCTTACCGTTTCAATATCATATATGTCATTTCTTGTTATCTCCGTCTTCATCATCAATTAACTAGGCCACCACCCGGTTATCCCTTCAACGAGTTTATCTATGCAGAGTTAGATAACTCATTATAAATCATACTACGACCACTGGGAGGTGAAATAATCCCGAGGAATCTAATGCTTGTTTGAACGTTCATATCTGAAAATCTTAAAACTTCCTGTTATATCCTACAATGTAATATCAAAGAATATGTATTTCTTGCATCAAAATGGAAATTCACACAATGATATTCAATATTACTAAGTATGAAAATTTTAATTTTTATACAATGACTTATGATATGACTATCATTATCTGGATTCTTATTACGTGTTATCTTATGTTGACAGAATACCTCCTAAAAGGATGTCAACATTTGAAGCACCAGACCTGACTCGTGCTACCATCGAGGAACTAGTTGCTCATAGTATTGTTGTAATTCTAAAAGAACAAGCTGCAATGATGGCAAGTACAAACAATCCTAACTCTGAACCAAGAAAAACTTCGGTAGCAAGGAAATATGATTACGAGAAGTTTACAAGTTACCAACTCTTCTACTTCAATGGTACGGACGGAGCCGTTGGTCTCATTGGCTGGTTTAAACGGACTGAATCAATATTTTCTCGTAGCAAATGTGCTGAGGAGAACAAAGTAAGATTCGTTGTTAGTACCCTTACTAAGGAAGCTTTGTTCTGGTGGAATTCATTTACCCAGTCTATTGGAATAGAAGAAGCCTATAAGATCACCTGGTCTGCATTTAAAAGACTCTTGATAGAGAAGTATTGTCCTCAAACTGATATCAAGAAAATGTAAAAAGCTATTACCATGACCCAGAAGTTAATAAAGCATGTAAGGAAACATAATTTTGTACAAGAAACCAACAACCATAAACGAAAGTTTGACGATGAAAGAAACACCACCGACAACAATGACTACCCCAATGACCACAACAACAATAACCACTCCAACAATCGCAACAACAACAACTATCAAAATAACCACAACAATCACAACCACCACCAGCAGAATAGAAGACAAGAAACTATTAGTACTTATCCTGCCAAAGGATACCATGGATACCTTCCCTTATGTACAAGATGCACCCTGCATCACACAGGAGTTTGCACTGTCAAGTGTCAGATTTGCAACAAGATAGGTCATCAAACTAGGAACTGCAGAACCAAAGGACCCTCGAATTACTAGATTAGATCCTAGTTATAGCTATGTTAGAACCTAACCACAGGGTGTGTGGTATAAATAAAAACACTTGTCAAATCTTGACTATGTAAAGTATAAAGGCAAGTTGTTCACGATATAATACAATTATGTTTTATACCTCACTATTTCATAGTATCGTTATCTAGAGTCGCCTTCTGACTTTGTAAAACCTACCTTTTAAAATTAATCTTATTTCAGCATCATCATTGGGTAGGGATAATTTTCAAGTATCATCCATACATTTTCTTTTTCTATCGACAAGAAAGTCATCCACATTCCTATCAACGGTAAAACTTTGATCACTCGAAAGTACCAAACAAACCTGACCTAAATCTTATGATTCCTATATAAAAACTGAAAGTAAATCGCCAGGAGATCGTTTTTTCTTCTGTATCCTTACATAGTATATATTCAATCACCGGGAGTTGATAAACATTACCTATCACCCAGAATCATGACTTCATAATCAACTCTACGGTTTAGCGGTTACTCAAAAATCGCTAAGATCAGACTACAAAATGGCGAGTACGGAATGAAGTAGTCCTAAACTTTTCGTTCAGAATGAGATACGAACACTATAAAATTTCAAGTAATTTTTGGTTTAAAATTAAACACACCTACCATATTCATGGATCTCATGAATCAGTGTGAAACATACTTAGACAAATTCATAATATGATTCATCAATGATAGTCATATCTCTCTTATAACAAAGAAGAACACTAAAACAAGCTGATAAAAAATTTTGAAATACTCCGAAGGTAAGGAATTGTATGCCGAATTCTCCGAAAGTAGTTCAGGATCGGTATCGTTGATTTAATGTCTCATATCCTTCTCATATTTTATCTTCCTACATAATACCGTTTTTGATAATCATTTTTATCTAATGCTTTAAATAGGATAATTGTATAATCATCTTATTTGAAATGAATTAGGGACTGTCTTCTTCATTTGACTAAGGAAATTTAAAAACCTCGCTAACTATGAATTTTATAAATTCTCAATACAAGATTGGGACACCTCTGTTTGTAAAATGACAAATTATACAATGAGTGGGCTTAAGTATGGCATTCGTACAAAACAAAGTTTCTTTCAAATCCTTATGTACAAAAAATTCCTTATTATACATTATTACCTTCAGACAGTTAAGTATCTAGTCAGGAACTGTTTCATTTCCAAAATTTTATATCCAACATGATTTGCAGCTCTCTTACAATTCATAATGATTTCTTGACATCACTCTGGCATTAAGCTAAATCTCGGGACCAGAAATAATTCAAGAAACTACTAAAAAGATCGTGCAAATTCGTCAACACTTGCAAGCTGCATCGACAAAGAAGTTACGCCAATGTGAGGCAAAAGCCTTTAGAACTTCAAGTTGGCAATCATGTTATGTTGAAAGCATCACCTCGCAAAGATATCTTTTGATTTTGAAAACGAGGAAAGCTTAATCAACCGATACATGACCAATCAACAATTCTTGAACGAATGACTCATTGGGCGTACAAACAGAGCTTCCTCAAAAGCGTTAGTAGTATCCACAATTCAAATCTCTAGAAATGCTTATATCCGAGCATTTTCATCATTCCAATAAAAGACTTTAACCTCGACGACAAACTCAACTTTATAGAAGGACCAGTGGAAATTATGGATCGTAAAATCAAGCAACTTAAGCGAAGTCGTATTCCTATAATCAAATGAGATGAAACTCTAAAAGTGCGACCAAAGTTTACATGGGAACGCAAAGATAAAATTCATGCTAAATATCCTCATCTATTTTCAATCATCTCTTCGAAATTCAATTAAATCTCGAGATGAGATTTCTATAAGGATGGGGGACTATAACAACTCGTGATTTTCACAAATGTAAATATCCATCTATTAAGTTAGATGATGTACAATCTATCAATTATATATGAACTCACCTTTTTCAGGGAAATTTTTTGCTTTATTACATTACTTACTTTGCCAATATCTCGATGTACAACATTTCTTGCATAACTAAAGTTAAACGGTCTCAGGCAACCAACCTATGGCAAACTTATCTTCCTATATGTCAATAAAATTAACATAATATATCAAGTCAATAGCAAATATCATTTATTACACAGTACATTATTCCTATAATTGGTACCATTCGCAATGTTATATCAAAACGGGAGGAAAACGGGCTTTAAACCGTTTATCGCGTATGCCTTTAAAACCCTGAATTCTCATGAAGATTAACATCTAAATAAGTGAAGGCACAAGCAACTAAAGCATAGGTACAAAGAAAGATAACATCTCATTTGAAATATAAAATCTCTTCAAAATCAAAAGTACAAGTCTCTAAAAGCTCAATATACAAGTTATTAAGCATGATCTCCAAAATAGCCGTTTCACCTTCGTTTTCATTCTAGTTTCTTCACCACCACTTGTGTACAAGCTACTACACTTCAATTTACAAAGTTAAACCCTAATTATTCTATTCATAAGCTTTCATACATCTTTTTACACTCAAAACCCTAATTCAAAACCTTAAACCCTAAAACTGAGCTAGTTTCTAAACCATGACCCGTTTCTTGATTTTTATCCATTGTAAACCCAAACCAACACTCAATATTTGTATATAACTTAATTTTACAACATTAGCAATCATATTCCATCAGCCATTTCATCATTTTTACTTCAAATATACATAAAATAAACCAGAACACCCTAAATTGTGCCCTAATTGGAACTTTGTGACTCGTTTACTCATTTTCTACCCATTTTAACCCAAACCACCTATCAACTTTTGATTATAATCCTTAATATAAGTCTTAGGATCAGTAACCTATCATTCCTAATCAAATGTACATGAAATCCAAGCTTGAAAACCCTAATTGAGCCCTAATGTACCCGAAATCAAAAACCTTTGCAAAGTGACCCATTTTGAAAGTTTTTCTTGCAACCAAGCACCTCAATGATAAGCACCTTACCTCCCTAGCTGCTTACAAGCACCTCTCCTAAATATCTACTCCATTTCATGGTACAAAAATGAACCACATCACCCCTTTGTCTCTTTTCTTAGCCACGGCATCACCAAAGCAAGCCAACACCCTTAAGCTAGTTTCTAGCTTATACAACTCTGAATCAGCCTCTAGTCCGCGACACCCTCTATCCCATACAACATGTCCTAGATCAGATCATAAGCATTACTTTCCACCAAGATCAGTTAAAACTATAAATAGGAAGCCATAAACTCTTCATTTGAACTCATCCCACACTTCCTCCTCTATACCCCTTACATAGAAGCAATCCTTTGCTATAAGAGATCCTAAGAGGTCTCAAGAAGGCTCAAGTTCAGAAAGTAATCAAAAGAAACCAAGAAACGAAGCCCTGGAGTCATTATTCTAGGCGTGCGAAGCTAAAAGTCCCAATTCTGACCCATTCCTAAGCTATAAGCTCAAGACCAGGTTCTCTAAGCTTATATTTTGTATTCATACCGTTGGATTAGGTGGGCATAGGAGGGGGGGGGGGGGGGTGGGGGGGGGGGGGGGGGGGGGGGGGGGGGGGGGGGGGGGGGGTGATCATGCTAAATTCAGAATATATAGCTTTGAACGCAAAAACCTAGGTATACTTTTTTGATCCAAACCGAACACCTGAAAAAACCCTAATTTCAATGGTGTTACTTAAATTTATAAGCTAAACTTGTAAACTTTTGTATAATCAATCAATAAGCTAATTATCAGAAAATAAGTGGCTTTGTTAAGTCATAAAGAATTTGAGTCTAAAAACTCACGTACGTTTTTCCTTTTGAAACCCAATATGACCCCGTATTTTGCTTCCTAGCTAACGAATCGTTATTTAAACTTGCGTTGCGTTAAATCTTCACTATTTTAGTTAGTATAACGTAGAAATGTCCATTGGAAATGTTAAATAAGCTTGCATGTCAATTTTGGACATGTTTTTGTAAACATTTTCCATGCAAGGGGTATATATAACGTAAGTTGTTAGAAACTTATAACTAAAAGGACTAAAAAGGTCCTTTTATCAAAGTTTTTATAAACGTACAAGGGTCTATATGCCACTTTTTAAAGTACAAGGTTTACTTGGTAATCTTTTTAAAACTTGAGGTACCAAAGTCGTAAAAAGAGTGCAAAACTCCAAGGGGGATACATCTGCACTATGTTTCAAACTCAAGGGTCCCTAAAGGTAACAGTTGGAAAACGGATAAAAACACATTCAAAACATTACAAGACATAACTTTAATTAACGATTTTGAGAGTGCTTAACATGTCAGATATTGAATAAACATGCCTAAAACAGCTTATGATATCAATATTATATCACTCATCAAGAATAGGTCTTTTCAAAAATCAGTCCCGGATTCATATCAATACCACAATACAGGTAGCTTCATATATGGAGGAGTTTCATCTTGGTATTACGTTCTGACTGAGTTGTTGGTTTACGATTGTAAGTGCCCTAGCTCGCCAAACGTTTTACTGCATGACTTCTGAATTATGAGGCCCGAAACGGTGTTATGATAGCTTTATATCAAAATCAAACATCAATAGATCAAAAATTACATAGTCAATCAAACGAAGAACTTAACATAGATTCACTAGTATGCCTGTGACGAAGCTGAACTAATTCAATTTCATATACAATTGCGATCAATTTCCTATAACTATCAGGTGAGAATTCAAACCATCAAGCCGTTTACTTATTGTACAGTTTTATAAACCGCGAGGGGGATACTGCTTGTTACAAACGCTTTTACATACTCGTTTCTCGTATAATAATGTGATTACTTTTCAAGGATTAGTGAGTTCATACCATCCGCATTTTCCAATCGTTTTATAAACGCAGTAAGGGAGATACATGCTATAAAACATGAATGCAATTATTTCGTGTATGCGATGATCAATTTACTATTGCAAAAGTAACTTGCGTTGCCGTTAAAGTCCCCTGACTCAGAACCGTTAATGACTCTCCGTAGTAAGCGCAAAGAAGATGTGATTAGATCGTATTTTGGGTTGGACTCCCCGTGGTGTACCCAGTTACGTGTAACCAATTGCACATCATTAGAAATTACGGCGGGTTGTTTGGCAATGGTACCCGCAGGGCTATAAACGTATCACCATAAACCCGAAGGCTTTTCGGATTCAGAGCTAATGGCAATATAAATATGTTTTCAATACCGGTGTATATCAACGTTAACCCGAAAATCACATTTGCATTTAAATTATATTACTAAACCTATGGATATTTCACTCCAACCTTTGGGTTGACTTTTTTAGCATGTTTTATCTCAGGTAACTAATGGCACGGGAGTGCGACGAGGATCATTAAGATGGAAAAACCGATTATCCTTCAAAGAGTATTTTAGAATTGTTGGACCTCTCGTTTGTAAAACCATACTGATGAAATAATGAATGATAACTTCTTTTCAAAAATGAACTCTTTTGATTCGTTTTCTATGAAAAAAAGTTTTATTGACTGTTGTACCTTTGAAGTAATACCCTTGATTACTTCCGCGGCTAGCTATAAAAATGTGGGTGTTACATTTGCTGACAGGATGTGAAAGTTGGCTATAGAATTGCATACTACAAACTATGATTACTGGTTACTCATATCTCGAACAACATAAGCACATGCAAATAAACTCGCTTGATGCGTGAACAATACAAAGATCCTCTTTGCATTTGTTGCTAACTCCAATCATCACCTTCGCAACTTAACAACTACTAGCACTCTCAATATAATACCACACATTTCCCAACAAACAAATACCACGATTCCACAACTATTCACCTCTCCCAATCACAAACTCACCATGGAATCCACTCCAACCTCAATTCCATTACAACCATAAATTAGTCATTCATCCGTTCCACCATCACAAGAATATTAGTCTTATCAAACCTCATCTGTTCTACCAATTGCTTACAACACACCTCAATCCTTATCACAATCATTGACTGAGTTCCCTCAAATGGACTCAGATCTTGTTGTTCCTGTGTTTAATCCAGGAGATGATCCAATTGCAGATCTCAATAAGGCAATGGATTTTCTCATAGTTGTTGCCTCTTTAAGGTTCTCTTCAACCAAAAATCAACTTAGAACTTCCTCTAATCTGAGAAACCAAGCCACTATTCAAGACGGCAGGGTTACTATGCAACAAGTTCAAGGGAGGCAAGAACAAAGTTATGATGGTAATATCTATAAGGGTAATGCTACTAGTTCAGGGGGAAATAATGCAGGAGGGCAGGAAAAGGGTATTTAAATGTTTAATTGTCATGATGAAAGGTCATATGGCTAGGCACTGCACGCAGACCGAAGTGGCCTACGAATGTTGCATGGTTAAAGGAAGAACAACTAGTTATTTCTTAGCAGATCCAGGCATTTACATGAAACGGTCAAGCTGCGCAACAACCATTCCATACAGCAACGTGCTGCGTATCCAGACTAAGGATCTTGATGCGTATGAAGTCTGACTGTGATGATGTCTCTAATGCAAAGGCGGTTCTGATGGCTAATCTTTCCAATTATGGTTCAGACATTCTCAGAGGTACATTATTTTAAACCCAATCATACTGATATGGATAATCAAAGTGTGCATGCAATGCAGTGTTTTGAACAGACACCTGTTGTTGATTTTATAGATAATGAGATAACGAGTGATAGCAATATTATTCCGTACTCTCAATATTTGCAAGAAACACAACATGCAAATGTTCAAGATAATAATTTGTATGCACAACAAGATTCAATTTTTATCTGTGATTGAACAAATGTCAGAACAAACGATTAATCATGTATATAATTAGGAAAAGGCTAATCAAGAAAAAATAACGAAGCCTTAACCACTTGACTTGAGATGATATGAGTCAAAAATTTTGAACAACGTCTTACTAAAAAAGTTTGGGGATGTATTTAAGCACACGTGAAAAAATGATTGATTCTCAAATGGATGATATGATTAAGGAAAAGCTTGCACTTAAGCAGTAAATTGACTCACTTGAACAAATCATTCTAATCAAATCAAAGAAAAGGAATCTTTATTGCAAACATTCACTGTTATAAAAAATAAATCCAAAGAAAAGGAAAGTAAATATGGACAAAGAAATGATTAGAAAAGAAATTATTGAGAACTAGGATAATATTGTTATCAATGTGTCAATCTACTACAAACATTACACATGTTTGAACAAAACCACAATTGTTTTTATGATGACATCACCTTCAAATAATGGAGTTCTTCTTATTCAGAGTTTCCACACAAGCTCTGATACCACTTGTTGGATCCCTTACTGAATAGATCTTAAACCTTTATCTTGCAAAGGGTTTGTTACTTTAGATAAATCCAAAGCAACAATAATGAAACACTGATTGAACACTATTGATTATGTGGAAACTAATCAACAATGCTAAGAAGAACAGTATTAAGAAAACATAAAAGATCTTCTATCAAACACACACTTTAAATTATAACTTAAATCGTATTAGGTTATAAGCTATGATTGCTAATTGATCTCTATTGATCTATATCTATTAACTATGCCTAGGGTTCCTTTTATACACCAATGAAAACCCTAATGGGCTTACAAAACGAGTGAGGAGATAATGCATATCTATTCCTAATTTAACTCATGCATATCTCCTAGCAGCACTAACTATTATATGCTAGCAGCACTAACTTACTACTAACAACACTAACTATACTAACAGTACTAAAGACTTAGTTTGTTTTCTTCAATCTTTCTTAGCAGTACTAAATCTTCACTAGCAGCACCAATGTTGAACTAGCAGCAGTAAGTTGTAAAGTCTTCTAAAACCCAACATGAGGTAACGGAAGTACAAACAGTTTTTAACCAGATGGAAGCTGTTGTTCAACAGTATTTGTAGTTAAAAGTGTTTTGAAATTCAAAAGAAATTTTTTTTTCTTGAAAATGATCGACTCTTACAAAAAATCATGTCTCAAGATATTATGATATGTGTGATGAATTCCACTGCTGTTTTTGATGATGTGAATATAGAAATGTAAAGTAGTGAATCTTGTGTGAAGTGTGTGGATCATGAAGATGAGCTTTTGAACAAACAAAGTGCGTATAATGATCTTTCGAAAAGTTATCACAACTTGAAAAACATTGCATTTCTCTTGAGTTAACAATGCAACTCAATCAAGAAATTTTTTAAAAGGATTCATTAAGTAATAATAAAAATGCTCTTGAAATTCCAGAATATTTTAAAAATAATGATTTGAAAGCTCAGCTACTAGCTAAAGACACTACAATCTGTAAGTTGAAGGAACATATCAAAATGATGAGAGAAAATGATAAGGAAGAGAAAGTCAAACATGAAATGGAAGAAATTGAGACCATAAACATTGAATTGGAGCATAGTGTGGCAAAAATTACTTTCTGAAAATGAGCGTTTGCATAAAGAAATTGGGCATTTGAAAAAGATTTACATAGATCAATTTGACTCAATTAAAAAGACACGTGCTCTCTCTAAGGAACATGACGACTCTTTGATTGCTCAATTTAACTCTACATCTATGGAAAATGCGGATTTAAAACGTTAAATTCAAGACAAGGTTTTTGTGATCACATCATTAAAAAATGATTTACGAAAATTAAAAGGGAAAGAAGTTGAAAATGCTGCACAAATACCAATTGCCACCACTGTTGCTCCAGGCATGTTCAAGCTAGACTTAGATCCTTTAGCTCCTAGGTTATTGCAACATAGGGAAGCTCACATACATTATCTTAAGCATACTCAGGAATAAGTTGACATACTTCGGGGAATAGTCAAACAAGCTAGGGCAAAATAGCATATAGATAACGCATTAGACCTTGCTTGTAAGCATGCCACACGTATTCAGGAGTTACTTGTATATGTTCGAGATACGTGACCTAATGCGATTAAACTTAGTGAGAAAAAGGTTGCTATCACAGCTATGAATAAGGTCAAGAAAGTTAAGTTTTCTGAACCTTTCACATCCTCAAGCAACATCAAACAGGTTGAGTCATCTAAAACATCTAATTCTAACACACCTGTGTTGTCTCCTACAGGATTGAAGTGTTCTACTAGTACTTGCAGATCACAGCCTACAGTCAATAAAAAGAATGATAGGATCTCGCAAAAACCAAGTAGCAATAGGAAGAATAAAGTAGAAGCCCAACCTAAGAAAGTGAATAAAAAGAATCGTGTTAAAGAACCTATTTGTGATGACAATGTTAAGCATACTATGTTAAATGTGAATTCTCAGTTAATTTGTGTTAAATGTAAGCAATGTATGTTTGATGCAAATCATGATGTGTGTTTCCTTAATTTTGTGAATGATGTGAATATGCATGCTAAATCTAAATATAAGTCAAATAAAATCCAAGTGCAAAATATTTGGAAACCTACGGGTAAAGTGTTCACTGACATAGGACTTAAGTGGAAACCAACAGGAAGACTTTTCACTATAGTTGGTAATTCGTGCCCTTTAACTAGGTTCACTCCCAATAAAATAGTGCCTCTTAAGGAAACCACTTATAATTATGTTGAAACACCAAAACCAAAGATTAAAGTCTATATTAGGAGACCCAAACAAATAAAATCAGTAGGTTCGAGTAAAAAAGCTAAGATTGTAGAATCTAAAATTGCTAACAACTCGAAACCCAATAATTTGTGGGGATCCAATGCTACAGATGTTCCATCTTCTTCTTCTCTTGTCAATGACAGGTTGTCCAGATTGTTCTCTGGTATCTGGACTCCGAATGTTCAAAACATATGACAAGGAACCGTTCTCAGCTCATGAACTTCGTTAGTAAATTTCTAGGAACTGTTCGATTCGAAAACGACCAAGTTACAAAGATAATGGGATATGGTGACTATCATCTAGGGAACGTAATTATCTCAAGGGTGTACTATGTTGAGGGGCTTGGACATAACTTGTTTTATGTTGGAAAATTTTGTGACGTGGGTCTTGAAGTCGCTTTTCAGAAAAACACTTGCTATATTTGGAATTTAGAAGGTGTTAATCTACTTTCAGGATCCAGAGACACATATTTGTACACAATTTCTCTTGATGACATGCTAAAGACTTCTCTGATCTGTATTCTATCAAAATCATTAAAGATTAAGAGCTGGTTATGGCACCGTCAGTTATCGCATCTCAACTTCGGTACACTTAACAAGCTAGCTAAAGACGGTCTTGCATGAGGCATTCCAAAACTTAAATTTCAAAAAGATCATCTGTATTCTGCATGTGAATTAGGAAAAAGCAAGAAATCCTCTCATCAACCCAAGGCTGAAGACACTAATCAAGAGAAACTATATCTTTTGCATATGGATCTTTGTAGCCCGATGCGAGTGGAGAGTATTAACGGGAAAAACTATATCTTGGTGATTGTTTATGATTATTCACGATTTACTTGGGTCAGATTTTTGAGATCAAAGGATGAAGCTCCCGACGCTATCATCAAGTGCATAAAAAATATTCAAGTTTGTTTGAATGCCACAGTCCGTAATGTTCGAACAGATAATGGAACGAAATTTGTCAATTAGAATCTTCGTGATTTCTATGAAAATGTCAGCATTTCACATCAAACTTCTATTGCTCACACTCCTCAACAGAACGGCATTGTCGAAAGGCAAAACCAAACTATTGTGGAAGTTGCTCTCACAATGTTGATATTTTCAAAAGCTCATCTGTTTCTATGGGCCAAAGCAATCAACACAACTTTTTATACCCAAAACCGTTCCTTGATCCATCTCCGCTACAACAAAACTCCTTATGAGCTGATGCATGACAAGAAGCCAGATTTATCATTTCTTCATGTCTTTTGTTCACTCCATTATCCGACCAATGACAATGAGGATTTGGGTAAACTAAATGCAAAGGCCGATATTGGTATTTTTGTTAGATACGCGCCCACAAAGAAAGCTTTCAGAATCTATAACAGAAGAACCCTGAAAATTATGGAAACAATTCATGTGACGTTCAATGAGTTGACAGCAATAGCTTCTGAACAATTCAGTTAAGGACCCGAGCTTCAATCTATGACTCATGCAACAACCAGTTCAGGACTTGTTCCAAACCCTATTCCTCAACAACCTTGTATTCCACGAAATAGAGATGATTAGGATCGTTTGTTCTAACCAATGTTCGATGAATACTTTAATCCTCTAACAATTCATGTTTCTCCAGTTCTAGTAGCTGATGCACCAAGAACTGTTGATACAACTAAATCACCAGTATCTACGTCAATTGACCTAGATGCACCATCAACAAGTATGCCATCAACACAAGAACAAGAATATTCTCCAATTATCTCTCAAGGTTTTGAAGAATCACCAAAAACACTACATTTTCATGATGATCTACTTCATGAATCTCTTCATGAAGACTCGACTTCTCATGGATCGTCATCGAATGTGAGACCATCCCACACTCCATTTAAATACCTTGGTAGATGGACTAAGGATCATCCAATAGCAAACGTGATTGGTGATCCTTCTCGTTATGTCTCTACGAGAAAGCAACTCGAAACTGACGCCATGTGGTGTTATTTTGATGCCTTCCTAACTTCTGTAGAACCTAAGAACTTCAAACAAGCAATGACCGAACCGTCATGGATCGATGCAATGCAAGAAGAAATTTATGAATTTGAAAGGCTACAAGTTTGGGAATTGGTGCCGTGTCTAGACAAAGTCATGTTGATCAAACTAAAATGGATTTACAAGGTCAAGACAGACGAATTTGGTGGGGTACTAAAGAATAAGGCAAGACTAGTTGCTCAGGGATTTAGACAAGAGGAGGGTATCAATTTTGAGGAATCATTTGCACTGGTTACAAGAATAGAGGCCATCTGTATCTTCGTAGCAAATGGACGTCAAAACGGCTTTCTTAAATGGCAAGCTCAAAGAAGAGGTCTATGTTTCTCAACCAGAAGGATTTGTTGATCATGACAACCTATCACATGTGTACATGCTTAAAAAGGCCCTCTACGGTCTCAAACAAGCACCACGTGCATGGTACGACATGCTGTCAAGTTTCCTCATTTCACAACATTTCTCCAAAGGTGCAGTGGATCCAACACTCTTGACACGGAAAGCAGGAAATTACTTACTACTGGTACAAATTTATGTTGATGATATAATATTTGCATCCACTAATACTGCTTTGTGTAATAAGTTTGCTAATCTGATGACCACTAAGTTCAAGATGTCGATGATAGGGGCAAATGTCATTCTTTTTAGGATTACAAATTTCTCAAAGTCCCAGAGGCATCTTTCTAAACTAGTCAAAATATGCTTCTAAAATTATTAAAAAATATGATTTACTATCTAGTGATTATGTAGACACACCTATGGTAGAAAAGAATAAATTGGATGAAGATCTACAGGGGATACTAGTTGATGCTACACTTTACTGTGGCATGATTGGATCCCTTATGTATCTGACATCCAGTGGACTCGACCTTATTTATGTAGTCTGCTTATGTGCCCGGTATCAAGCAAATCCTACCAAAAAGCACTAAAATGCGGTTAAACGGATCTTTTGATACCTAAAGAGAACCATTAATATGGGTCTCTGGTACTCAAAGGATACCGGTATGTCTCTAACAACATATTCAGACGTAGATCACGGGGGGTGTCAGGACACTAGACGCAGTACATCCGAAAGTGCTCAATTCTTAGGTGATAAACTTGTTAGCTGGTATTCCAAGAAGCAAAAGAGCACTGCGATCTCAAGTACAGAGGCTGAATATATTGCCTTATCTGGGTGTTGTGCTCAAATCCTATGGATGCGTTCACAACTAACAGATTATGGCTTTCAATTCAATAAGATTCCTATGTACGACGATAACAAAAGTGCGATTGCTGTATGTTGCAACAATGTACAACACTCAAGAGCAAAGCACATTGATGTACAGTATCATTTTTATAAAGGAGCAGATGGAGAATGAAATTGTGGAACTTTACTTTGTTCGGACGAAATATCAACTGGCTGGCATCTTCACCAAACCCTTGCCAAGAAAAAGATTCAATTTCTTGATCGAAAAGCTTGGTATGAGAAGTATGTCTCCGAAAACGCTTAAACGTCTGAGAGAGGAGGAAAACGAGTAATGATGGTAACTCGTAATATATCCTATGTATTATATGTATATAAGAAAACATAAAAACCCCAAAAAGATTTTTCATTTTATATAAATTTTTCAAAAAAGAAAAGAAAAAAAATTAGAAAATTAGAAAAATACAAAAATAGTTTTTGACGACATGTTTTCTAGCATCGATAATATTTACGACTTCAAAATGTCATTCAATAATGGCACAAAGATGTAAATAAAGTTTGAATAGAAAATATGTCACATGGTTTGTTATTATTTCAGATAACAACCTGGTCATAATCTTAAAGGCAAGTATTTTCAAAAATAAAAGCTTTGCCTCACTACGGGAAATTTAATTTTCTCGAGAATGAATTACTTCATATTCATTCAAAGGCTTGTGTTTACTTTGCAACACAACCCATGCTTTCTTTATCCGCAAGTGTACGTTTCAGTGCGCTTATGTGTCAAAATAAGAGAAATCTTATTTTTTTTTATTTTTTATGATGTTGATTTTCAGAAATAAAATAATCATCGCAATAATTCATCAGAAAATGATTTTTCATGGCATTTGACAACTCAAACAACGACTACAGCTCTTTAAATAGAAAACTGATCATTGTTTGAGGGGGAGATAATGTCAAATTTCTTCTTCAAAAAGTCATCAATGATTAAATGGAAAAAAAGGTTTTAAACAATAACGGGTTAACAGTTAAAGGGGAGTTAATTAAGTTTAACTTATTTGTGCCTTAAATGTTATGTGTTTATGCCTTTAGGGAGTAAATAACAATAAAAAAAATAAGTCGCTAGGCATTGTAGTGTAAACTTTAGGGACTAAGTGTGCCATAAGTGAAACTATAGTATGCATTAGAAAACTTATAAAGGAAATTAGAAAGGTGTTAAGAGTTCAAGGGGCATTTGTGTCAAAAGATGAAACTTTTTACACAAACACCCCTTCTCTTTCTCTCGTCGCTGTAACATACAAACACACTTTAAATTCTTTTTTCCCTCCCCACTCCTAAAATCGTCAACCTCAAGAACTCAAGAATCAGTGTATGTCAAGCCTTAAGGTAAACTACAAACATGTTCCCCACACCATAAACATCATATCCTCCAAAGAAATTAGGTTTTATCTTGATCTTTTGCTCAAAATCCTTAGAATTTGGCTTAGGGTTAGTAAAAATCAAAAGTTGACCAAATCCCAAATTGATTGAGGGGTTTTGATGCTTAAGGGGTGTAGATTACTTGTCTATAACAATTTGTTATGGGGATAACAAACAAATAGGATTTGCTTGATTATGTGTTGCGAAAATAGGGTGTTTGTAAATTACTTGTAACTTGTGATGGGTTTGTGTTTATTTTGTGTCTATAACCTTTCTTGAATGTGAATGAATGAGAAATTCCATGGCTTGTATGCAAACTTTGTGGCTTTGATTCAAACGAGTGATAATTTACTCGTTATTTGCTCTAAATGAAAATTTTGTGGCTCATTCTTGTTATATCTGCTAGATTATGTTTATATATGTTTGGTTTACATGTGTATGCTGTATAAGTGCCAAAAAATGAAAGATTGCATAAATCAATGTTTATAGACGGTGTTTTATACGTCTGTTCATATAGACGGCGATTTATACACGAAATCATAGACGGTGATTTATACATGCCTGTCTAGACGGCGATTTATACATCACCTTGTAGACGGCGATTTATACATTCCCTTTTAGACAATGATTTATACATAAGACCTTAGATGGGGATTTATACATAAGACCTTAGACGGCGATTTATACATCAACCTATAGACGGCGATTTATACTTAAGAGCATAGACGGCGATTTATACACGAAAAGTTAGACGGCGATTTATACATGAAAAGTTAGACGGAGATTTATACATGGTCTTAGGCGGTGATTTATACATTGGTTATTAAAATTGATTTTTTTCCTAAATGTTTTAACTTGATAACTCATCTTAGGTTAAATCTTACTTATATCTCATGTGAATTGCTAAATTAACTGTGTTTGACCTATAGTTAGTTTGTTGACCATTAAGTTAACTCTCTGATTAATGTCTTTCGTCCCACACTTTGTCTGAATGCCTGATAATGTGTTAAATCTGTCCTGATATTGTCTGAATATTGCTTGCCTAAGTTGAACTCCATGAATAAGAATAGGTCATTCAGTAATATATGAATTTGGTTGTATATGAAATGTATTGGATTATTCTTAGCAGAAACATGAATCCAGTTTCCACTCAACAAGTTGCACTCGACAATTCTTTGGTTGCTCCCGAGAAGAGACTAAAGATCGAAAAATGCAATGCAAGAATTGCGTTTAGCAAACCACAAAGAGAAGAAACATATCAAGTCACCTTAGATGCTCTCAATCTATCTCCTTGCTATCCCGCATTTCTGATCACTGCTGAAGTCCTTGAAGTATACATGCATCAATTCTGGAACACCATTAATAAGATCAAAGACACATATGTATATCGATTCAAGCTGGATAAGAAGAAGTTCCGAGTTGACACTGAAGTCTTTCATGAAATTCTCCAGATTTGTCCCAGACTTCACAACCAAGAATTTGTTAAACCTCCTTCAGAAGAAGAATTGGTTACATTTATCCAGGAACTTGGCTATTCTGGCAAGTGTGATATGTTATCTGCAATTCATACTGATCAAATGCACCAGCCTTGGAGAACATTTGCTGCAATCATCAATAGGTGCATCTCTGAGAAAACAACAGGACTTGATAGACTCAGGGAATCACGAGCTCAAATCTTGTGGGGGTATGTACAATAAGAAGAATGTTGACTATGTTTCTCTGCTATGGGAAGACTTCATGTATCAAGCTAACAACAAAAAAATAAGTTCAGCAAGGAAAGAGCACATGCCCTACCCCAGATTCACCAAAGTTAACATCAACCACTTCATCTCTAAGGACAAGACTATCTCTATGAGGAACATGATCAATCTTCACATAATTTGTGATGACTCACTGCTCGGTACATTGAAGTTTATCTCCAAGACACAAGATTATCAACAATATGGAGCCCTAATTCCTGATGATATGATCAATCAAGACATCAAAGATTCTAAAGCTTACAAGACTTACTATGACTTTGCTACTGGAAAAGCTACTCCCAAGAAATCAAGGAAGTATAAGAAAGTTACTTCACCCTCTAGAAAACCATCTCCTGTCTTAGAAGAAGAACCTGCAGAGAAGCCTAAGCGAGCTAGGAAACCTGCCAAGAAGTCTACAAATGTGCCAACAACATGTGTTGCAATCAGAGATACTCCTCGTGAGTCTGTGCCGAAGAAGAAAACACCAACTAAAGTTGATAGAGGCAAAGGCATGGATCTACTTTCTTATACAACATTACTTGAAGCTGCTCAGGTAAAAGAAGCTCTCCAGAAAAGCAAGAAGGATTCTCACATGCTTCATGCAAGTGGCTCAAGTGATAGAGTTGGTTCCTAACCAAAGGTTCTTAATGAGTCACAAGACAAGATAACTGGTACAGATGAAGGAACTGGTGCTAAACCATGGGTTCCGAATGTACCAAAATATCTATCTGAGACTAAAATTGAATCGTAGGGAGATAGTGGTGATGATGGAAGCAATGATGATGACAGTGATGAAGTAACCAAGGAAGATGATAAAGATGATGTTGAAAGTGATGCTAATGAAGACAAAGAAACTAGTAACAGTGAAAAGACGGATTCTGATGAAGATGAGAATCTTAATGTCAATCAAAAGGATGATGAAGAAGAAGAACATGAAGAAGAGTATGTACGTACTCCTGATAGCTTTAAATTTAATGATGATGAAGAAGAGTATGATGAACTGTATAAGGATGTGGACGTGAAGTCGTTAGATGCAGAGCGTGAAAAAGAAAGGAAAGGTGATGCAGAGATGACTGATGCTGATAAGAATGTTTCTCAAGAAAGATCATATGAGCATGTTGTAGATGATGCACATGTGACACTCATAACAACACAAAAGACTGAAGGTTCTATGCAAAGCTCTTCTGTTTCATTCGACTTTGTCAGTAAATTTCTCAACTTAGATAATGTTCCTCCAGATGACAATAAAGTCGCTTCTATGATGAATGTCAAGGTTCGTCAGGAAGAATCAAGCACTCTAGCACCCCCTCTTCTCACTGTGCCTGTAACAGCTATCTCAAAAACCACTACTGTAGCTACAACAACGGTTCCTTTGATAATTAAGCCATTCTCTTCTATTCCACAAATAACAACACCAACTCCCGTACCAATAACAGAACCAACGACCTCCTCAATTCTTGTTCTTTTAGATTTTGCATCCCTATTCGGATTTGACCAAAGAGTGTCTGCCTTGGAACAAGAACTTTCTCAAGTCAAATAAGTTGATCATTCTGCACAAATCCTCACACAAATTCATGCAATCATGGATGAACATTTAAGTACAAGAATTGGATTTGCTACTAAAACAGCTCTCCAGTCATACACGACAGAATTTGAGAAGAAAGCTTAATCTGAGAAAGAGAAATACATTGACATCATTGAGAAATCAGTGAAAGAGATTATCAAAGATGAAGTCAAAAGTCAACTTCCTCCGATGAGTTGATGAGTACCCCATCGACTTCTCAGCATATGTATTGCATAATCTGAAGATTGAAAATCTGACACAAGAACATCTTGTTGGAACAGCTTTCAATCTACTCAAAGGGACATGCAAAAGCCGAGTGGAACTCGAATATCATTTTGAAGAGTGTTATAAGGTTGTTACCGATAAACTTGACTGGACAAACCCTGAAGGACATGAATATCCATTTAACCTCAGCAAGCCTCTAACATTAATTGAAGATCAAGGTCATCAAGTAGTTCCTGCTAACTACTTCTTCAACAATGACCTTGACTATCTAAAAGGTAGAAGTTTAAGCAGTAAATATACGACTTCTAAAAACAAAAATCAAGGCTGCTAAGTATGATACTATTGAGGACATAAAAGACATGGTTCCATCGCTATGAAGTCTAGTGAAGGTAACTTATGACAAATATGCTATGTGGGGAATCACTCACTGGGGTCCAAATGACAAAGCTTCTATGGATATGCAAGTAACAAGAAGTCCAAGCATGATGTATTCTCCACAAAAAGAATCATTACAGTAACCCATGTCAAAGTTGTGAAGAAGTATGATTATGGGTATTTGGATGAGATTATTATTCGAAGAGAAGATCAACAGCTTTACAAGTTCGTAGAAGGAGACTTACCAAGACTTAATTTGCGTGATATTGAAGACATGCTTCTTCTCTTGGTTCAGAAATAGCTCTCAAATTTGGAAAGAGGTGACCTTTTCGACTTGAATGTGGCATTGCGGATGTTTACCAGACGCGTTGTCATTCTTAAGCGGGTGGAAGACCTTCAACTGGGAGTCAAAAGCTACCAGAAGAAGCTTAATATCACCAGGCTTGAGACATTCAGGTCCGACATCACCAAAATGACCCCATACACTGCATACAACAATCCACAAGGAATCATATATCAAGACAAGTTCCAAATAAACATGTTGATGTGCTTGGATTAACTCTACAAGTTCTGTGATGGCACACTCTCATCTGTTTGAAGGGTTCTTCATGATATTGCTTCTAGCTTGGAGATGGATTACTTACCAAAAAAGAAGATAGAGTAAACTAGATAGGAAAAGGTCTCACATCATGATATATGTAATCGATCAGCAACTCTTTGAAAGAAGGTTACAGAGGAATCTAGAGAAGTTTATTAGAGGGAGAGAATACAGAAATGACTTCAGGCTGCTTGAACGGATAATATGACTTTGTCATATTGTGTCCTACTCCATGTCAGGTCAATTTCTTGTATATTACAAATTTGTGAATATGTACATAAGTAGTGTAAGACTATAATTAGGCATATATAGTGTTTGAGTGTGAATTTTTCAAGAATTTCTTAGTAAATTCAAAAAGATTCTAATTTATGCACTCAAACACTATATTATTCCCTCATAATTTAAGGGGAGCATGTTAGACCTAGTTTTATGTAAAGTGATGGTCATTAAGATTCCCAAATATTGTATTAGTCTAGTTAATGATCCCAAGACTTTTATAAGCTTATTGGGCCTAGTTACAGGCTTTAAAGCCCATTAGATATCAAGCCCGGCCTTGGAAGCCCACTTAAACCCAAGGCTGGCCCAAGTACATAACTATATAAAGCCTTCTCCTCATGTGGAGAGGGTGTTGCTTATTTTTACTTTCATTAATATGTAGCCTTTTTCTTTTTGTTATTTCTCTCTCTAAAACCTCTCTCTCTCTCTACAACTACTAGGTAATTCGTGTGCTTGTATTATGATTTGATAAGTTAACACATGGTATCAAGAGCTCATGGTTAGCTAGTGTTTGTGGTTTGCTTTTTCTTGCTTATTTCTTAAGTAATTTCGTCCTTGTTTTTTCTCTTTAAGCTCACGGCTTATTTTAGCTTGTTGCATATTTGGTTCAAAAATTTCGTATCTTATTCTCCCTGTTATAGCTTATTTGATGTTTTTAAGCTCGGAGATTATTTAGTTCTTATTTAGAGCTTTTTTTGTTGTTGTTGTTTTTGTCAAAAAACTTTGTTCTCTCTTGGTTCATACGTGCCCTAGCTTCTTATTCTTAATGTCCTAGCTTATTAGAGTTAACCTTTGCTTATTTCTTTTGCTTATTCGAAAGAGTTATAGCTTATCTCTTTGGTTAATTCATGGTGGCGGTTTGATTTGGAGTAGGACAAGGTTGGTACTAGTTCATTTTGTTTGCTAGTCATAAGTTTGCAAGAAAACAAAACCCTAGTACTTATAGTGGTTTGCTTAAGTGGTCCAAATGTACTTTCTTTAACATATTAGGTGGCGGTTTGGTTTTTTTGTGTGGCGGGTTGTGGCACTTTGACAGTTTTTCTATAGCGGTTTGGTTCATTTGTGTTGCGGTTTGCTATCTTCTATTAGCTAGCAGTTTGCTACTACATGTGGCGGTTTAAGACAGGTGAAAGCAGCGGTTTAACATTTCATGGTCCTACATAAACTAAACTTTGCCAATTTTAAAATCTGGTGGCGGTTTATGAAAAGCAGCGGCAGTTTGGTAAATTTTTGCTAGCCAGCGGTTTACCAAATTACTCAGCCAGCAGTTTGCTAGATTTTCTTAAATAGCAGTCTACCATTTTATACTAGGCAGCGGTTTAATGTCATAGTGGTTTGCTAAGATTTCTAAGCCAGCGGTTTGTCAATTTTGGTAGCGGTTTGTTAAACTCTTTATGGTAGCGATTTGAGTCAAATTTAAGCCAGCGGTTTGATATCTTTCTAGGTAGAGGTTTGCTTAGTATTGGTGGCGGTTTGATCATTAGTTTGCCAGCGGTTTGTCTTATTTAAGGTAGTGACGATTTATCAAAGGTTCCGCCATCGGTTTGTTCTTGGCAGTGGTTTGACAAACACTAGGATTTAATCAATACCTTTAACAAACCTCTGTGACAATTCAAACTTGGACCTTAATCATCTTGGACTATTATCTAGACTTAACAAATAATTAACTTTACAACAACAAACCATAACAATAAATGATCATCATTTCACGATTTCTTCTTGACTTTGTAAAATCCCGTAGAAGTTTATTCTTTTCCGGTTTAAGTCATAGAGTTGTAAAATCCTGTGAAATCCCAAGGAATTTAACCAAAAGCAAATCATAATCACTAGTCATTCAAACGATCCTATCTTATCATTTCACATCACTTTTGCAATGTCGACTCAACAAGACATTTATGCAGCCGGTTCCAAAAACCGTCCTCCCATGCTTAACAAAGAGAACTATGTTCCATGGTCGTCTCGTCTTCTTCGTTATGCTAAGAGCAGACCAAATGGAAAGTTAATCTACAATTCCATTATAAATGGTCCATATGTTAGACGAATGATTCCTGAACCAGGTGATGCGGCCCGTGCAGTTCCTGTTCCTGAAATGTTTCATGAACAAACTGATGATGAACTCACGGAAGCAGAAATTAAATAAATGGAAGCTAATGATCAAGCAATTCAGACCATTCTTCTCGGTATTCCCGAAAACATCTATGTTGCTGTTGATTGTTGTGAAACTGCTCAGGAAATCTGGTTACGCGTTCAGCAAATGATGAAAGGTTCTGACATTGGAATTCAAGAGAAGAATGCTAAGTTGTTTAATGAATAGGAAAGGTTTACTTCCACGAATGGGGAATCGATTGAGTCTTACTATCATTGTTTCTCAAAGTTGATGAATGATTTCAAGAGACTCAAACACTTTCCAGAAAAGATTGTCAGTAATCTTAAGTTTCTAAACAACTTACAACCAGAATGGAGTCGACATGTTACCATTGTTCATCAAACAAAGGACTTTCATACAGCAGATTACACTCAGCTATATGATTTCTTAAAGTACAATCAAAAGGAGGTAGATGAACTAAGAGCTGAACGACTTGTAAAAACAAAAGATCCTTTAGAACTCATGGAAAATTCCAACAATCCTTTTAATTTTCTAGTGTTTCACCCAGATTTACCATCATCAAGTACCTGCATACAACAATTACTACCCAAAAACAACTATAACCCACAACCATCATTCAACCAGAACTACATGCAAAAACCTATGCCAAATCCCGAAGACATTATAGACCCCACAGCTGCAATGAACATGGCACTTGTTCTAATGGCCAAGGCATTCAAACTAAACTATTCTACACCAACCAACAACAACCAGAGAATTTCATCCAACCCTGGAAATAGGTAGATTGCTCAGCCGGATATGAATTTGGGTCAAGATAATCAAATGCAAATGGTTGGAGGAAATGAGAGGAATCAGTTTAGACAGTATGCTGGGCAGAATGTAGGGAATCAGGTTGTTCATAATCCGGGTGTTCAGAATGTTGGAAATCAGAATGGGGTAATTGTTGTTCTGGGTATAGCTAATCAGAATGGGAATGGTAATGTTGTAGCAGCACGGGCTAAAGGTAATGCAAGTGGGAATAATGGTAATCAGATAAGGTGTTACAACTGCAGAGGATTGGGTCATATGGCTAGAAACTACACAGTCAGACCAAGGAGAAGGGATGCAGCCTATCTTCAGACTCAGTTGCTGATTGCTTGATGCGGTTGTCGTTAGACTTCAACAAGAAGTTTTACAACTCCCTAGGCAGAGCACCTAATCGTTGTAGTAGTAGTATCGGCAAGACTCGGGGGGTTGTTATCGTTTACTCGAGGAATAGGTTAGGAAGGCTTGATCACGGTCTAATAGAATTCTAAAGGTTGAGGGAAGATTATTTTTGTATTTTTATGTTTTATGGAAAGCAAGTAAATCATATAATTGGAAAGATTGGTTTGGTTTTAGCTATTAAACTAAATATACATCTACACTACTGGTGATAACAATAAGATAAAAGACTGTTTATTTAATCAAGTAATACTCCCTAGATGCTTCTCCTAGTGTTGTTGCCTTGTCACACTTGTGATGATCTGTGTAATTATTTCCTAAGTCATGAACGAATTACACGAACCCGCTGTCTACTTAGCATTCCGTTAGAGCAACGCACAAGTAAGGTAGTATGAAGACTATTACAAGGCCCCTAAGGGTACACTAAGTGCATGTGAAATATATTAAGAGTGGATCAACCATATTAGGGGGCAAGGTAGTATGAAGACTGTTACCCGATGGTATCCTTTCTACACAATCATGTTTCCCTAGACATATCAACAGTGATACAGACAAAAGCTGGTTTTCTAAGGCCTAACATGCACATCTATCACAAGAAGCAACACCACTAAGATCTACATTCTAGGTTTTATACAATCATAAATAAACACAATAGGAGGTTTAGCCAAGCATGTTAAAGATAAAGCAAGAACATAGATGAATCAAACAACACATAGACATATTGAATGATTAAATAAACCTTACTTGATTAAAACATGAGTTGGAGGAAGTACAATAGGGTTTTAGGCCCTAAATTCATCCCTAACAGCTGCTAAATGAACTAGGGTTCATACCATCTTTTTATTCTAAAGTTACACACTTAAAACCCTAAATTTGGGTTTGTATATATAGGAAAAAAGCTGTGACGGCGTCAGGTTTTAATCGTGACACCGTCATGAAAGAGAATATTCTAGATAATAGGCTGGGTCGTATGCTCTGACACCGTCGTGGAATCTTGTGACGCCGTCTTAGATATCGTTGTGACGACGTCACGTTGTATTTGTGACGCCGTCTCCAGCGACTGTAGAGAAATTCTTAAGCAATGTTGGTGTAGGTCTGTAGTCTTGTCTGTTTCTTCTCCAAATGAGCCCAAGTCACGTGTATTTCCTCCAAATGCCTTCCAAATGAGAAATACCTGAAAAAGAACGATTAAGTACCTATTTTGGGCATAAATGCACGATTTAGGGGGTTAAACGACCCTGAAAAAGTGTATAAAATAACACCTCATCAAATACCCCTACACTTAGGATTTGCTTGTCCTCAAGCAAATGGGCTTTTTTACCTAGACAATAACAATATGAGGGGTCATTTTACCTACTCTTTAAAAATATTTTACAACACAACCTTCTAGACCTCGTAATTAAAAGCACGAAAAGTATACACTAGCTCCTCACATAAGTGTTTGAGATTCTCTCTTTTACTCGGGTGTATAACAAATTATAACATAAGGGGGAAACGGAAAATCAACACTCATTACTTGTCATAGCATATATATTACCATAGGCTTGGTAAAGGATCAAACCTCCACCGCTAGGTGCAAGCATTATTCATTACTATCTAAGAGGTCTTTTAAAGGGTTGTGAGGTGTAGGTGTAAGATAACATATAATGGAAACGGAAATGGATGGGATACATTTGGGTGGCTTTGGGTGAATTTGGAGTGGAAGGTTAGCTAATTATTTACATGAATACACGTTGGTTTGGTTGCTAAGCCAAGACTCGGACGAAGATATACAAACTCTACAGAACTCTACATCAATCTCTTTCTTTTTCTTTTCTCATTATTATTATTATTATTTTTTTATTATTTTTATTTTATTTTTAATAACATAATACATCACATGGGGTTTATAATACGTACCCCTACACTTGAGCTTTTACATGCTCGATATTTACAATCTAACTAATGACCCAAATTAAGGTGGATCAATAATATGGAGATCATTTAACAAACGTATGAGGGTATTGACTTAACTTTTCTTCTCATTCTTTTGTAAAATAAATACTACCGTTAATCCCAATCGTCCCAAAATAGTATTTACAAGGATAAGGACTTAGCAACCGTGTACTCAATAATTAACTTGGGTTAAAACATAACAATGTATTAAAAGGGAGTACATACAAGGTAGGCTAAGGCGATTTGGGGTGTAACAATTGGTTTAAGGGTGATAATGCTCTTCATTAATAATCCAGAATCCACTAGAAAATTACAGGAACTGTGAAAAAGGATAGGCTCAGAGGGTTGTACTAAGGGTATCCTGCACTAATAATGAGTGCATGGCAAGGGTGTGGGATAGTTATATGATCGGTGTGACCATCATAACAATTATAGGTTTAAAAAATGGGTTAATCCTAATGCCTCTTATCAAGCAAATCCTAATACTTACTATGCGGTCTCGAGATGCATCACAATAACAAGTTTTAGAATTTAATATGCTACTGGTACACTCATATGAATTTTACTAACACCAGACATTCCAGAAAAGGCGACAAGGCAATGCATACATGGCCGTAACGACGAAATAGACATGCACGCCTGCAGATCAACCTTAACTCGAACCGGGTAAAGATAAAATCATCTTGGGTTACCAACGATGGGTACCCGAATTCCTAAAGATCTAAGGGCGAACCTCACATTTTGGGGTGGAATTCTGAGGATTATTGTGCTAGTCATATAAATTCCTATCCATGAGACGCTATTAATAATCGGTTTTCGTCGGTATGTGTCGTAAAAAAATTTAAATTTGGGTAAAAATCACCTTTTATGTTATGTTTCGATATATTACTCATCATTTTGAGGACAAAGCAAATGGCAAATGAAAGAATAGTTTCTAATGCTTATTTCCCCCTACACTTAAGTTGAACATTGTCCCCAATGTTCTATAAAAGTACCCGTTGAAACGAATAAAGGGAAAAGAAAATAAGGAAAATAAACTAGTACTCCCCTGGTTTGCTCAATAATGGAGAAGAAACATGTGATAACTCTTTAAATCATCCTCCGAGAATCATCTAATGAAACTTCATAAGAACTTTCAAGCTTCTTCTCATTAAATATAACCTGTAATCAAAGACAAAGACAACTATACCAAGCATAAAATATGCGATAGACAAATATACAATATGAATTTAGGGTTTGACTCGATAAAGCAGTAAAGATAGGATGAGAGAATTGTTAAACTCATTAGGTTTTGCAGGTTTATAACAGAAGAATACATATATTAAATGTTATGCAAGTTTTATTTTCAAAAACAATTTAAAACTTTAAGTTTTCTGGACCTGGGCATTTGACGCCGTCAGGAGAATCCTGACGCCGTTACAGGTGTCGTAGTAACGATGTCGCGTGTAAATCGTGATGCCGTCTCCACGTTCTGTAAAAACAAAATTTTTGTTTTTGAAGAAAAATTTCTTGCACTTGATTCCATAAGTTAGTTCCTGTACAAATAGCTGCATAAAACCTGAGATTTAACAATTCAATCATGTGACTCGAAACTGACGCGAATTAATCTAAACAATTTATTTAACATGTTTGAACTTGGTTCTAAAAACCGGATAAATTCCCCTACACTTATTGTTGCAAAATACCTTTGGTTGAAATTAAGACGAGGTTAAAGATAAACAAAGCATGATTACAATATAGTTCAAACATAATAAAACAAACTATAAAGAATTAAAACACACATGACAATATAGTTAAAAGTAAATATTGGGTTGCCTCCCAAGAAGCGCTTGTCTTTGTTCGAGTCACGAGTCTGACTTTACCCTTATTTAACAGATAAAGGGGAAGGTTCCCCTACACTTGAGTTCAAGTGCTGGTCATAGTAATGGTACACACCATTGTTGTGAGAAAGAGTCAAATGTTGAAAAATTGGTTGTTGAATTATATGCTCCAAATGGTGTGTCTCTTTAATCTTAACCTTCTTTACTTGTTTTGGCCTAACTGGTGAATTAAGTATTCTTCCTAAAAAAGAAACTTCCTTAGATTCTAATTCCCACTAATTTCCTATCATTTCCATGTTCGAAAAATCAACACATAGGGATCAACTATGTCCTAATAAACCCGATTTAAATCCATAATGTTTCTTAGGGTCGCCAATGCATGGGTGATAATAACAATACATATCCTTAGGGTGGAAAGATGCCACATGAGGTGAAGGCGGTGTATGATTGGTCAAATGATCTACCTCCTTCATCCTAAAAATATCTGGACTATGTGGTTTGATGGGTGGTTAAGGACCTCTTTTTTCTCCTAGACTTACATCTAAGGATGGACAATTTGGTAAGGGATTTGGTTGAGGCTCCGGCTCATCAAAACAAGGAATTTCCCTAGAACTAAGAGGAATGTTATGATTACAAGTATTCAAGCCTAAATCCTCTAGTTGTGTTTCTTCCAAAGGTTCTACCTCCATCGGGATTCCTATAATCTCTTCTACTTCATCCGGGTAAGTCACGGGCAGTGTGTATACCTCAAATGATAGGAGGATTTGTGGTGAACTTTGAGGGCTCAAATTTTCTGCATCATGTCGGGACTTGATGTTTCGGTTATTATTTGTACCAGGCTTAAAGCCAAAGGTACTTTCCTTTACAAGAGGTGGACTAGGGAAGATTGTGCGGATGTGTTTGACATAGAGTGACTTTGGTGAGACAATTTTTTGTGTATGGGAGGGTACCTCTTTCGTAAGAGTTTCTGAGAATTTATGATCATTAAGGGGTTTCAAATCCTCAGTGTCGGGATACCTTGTGATCTTCTTGATTTTCTTGGTTCTATTTTGTTCAATTCTTATCTCCTCCCTTAATTTCCCTACCACCTCCAAAGAGAGTTGCATAAAATCGCTTCTAATAACACACATATACTCTTCGAGTTGCCTAACCTTTTCATCTTGATCGAGTATGAAATTCATCACAAGATCCTCGAATTCCTCTTGTCGAGATGGTTCTGAGGGTAGCTGATACAATGTGTTGCTTGTCATTCCAAATACGCTTTCGCTTCCTCCCATTAGCGAGATTGCTTCCTTCATGAGTGTATCAACTTTACGTTCCATGACCCCTAGTAACTGTTCAATGTCGGGGTTTTCATAGTCAAGGCTCCCTTCTCTCGGGGCGACGGGGTCGTTCCACCCCTCATCCTCATATCGAGCTAACTCCTCGATAGTGGCCCAAGCTTTTTTCGTACTTATTTTCCTTAGCCGGCCTCTGCTGGCGTAGTCCACGGTCCGTTTTAGGGTGTGATCAATGCGGTCGTAAAATATTTGCACTTGGAGCCAAAGATCAATTCCATGGTGAGGGACTTTTCAGAGTAAGTCCTTGAAATGAGTCCATGCTTCAGAAAGTGATTCTCCTTGATGTTGTTGGAACATCAGGATATCGTTATGAAGTTTTACGGTCCTTCCCGGTAGAAATAATTAAACAAGGAAACGAGTAGTAAGATTCTCCTATGTGGTGATGAATCCTGCTGGAAGATGTTCAAGCCAATTGCTAGCTTGATCATGAAGGGAAAATTAAAATAAACACAGGCGCGTTCTTTCCTTATTGTCACCATTAAGGTCAAGTGAGTCCACTAGTTTAATAAAATCCTTAAGATGTTGGTTTAGATCCTTAGACTGAAGTCCATGGAATGAGCATCAGTTTTGCACCAACCGGATGGTATAGGATCGAAGAGGCACCACATTGTTCCCTTTGGGTAGCTCAATGGTGTTCCTGTAGCCATCGTGGCCAGGTTTGGAGTAATCTTTAAGAGTACGTATAGGATTCACATCTCATATGGTGGTTGACGTGAAGATATACGAAACAAATTACACGAAGAAAAGATAGACTACGAGAAAGCTAATGTACTGGAATTAAAATTATCACTTGATAGGAATCAAGCGAGTAGAACTAAGTTAAACTATGATCAAAACCTAACTATTCCCTAGTAGCGGCGCCAAAAACTTGATGTGAGGGTTGCGAAGACTTTACACGAAGTTTTACAATCCCCTAGGCAGTGTACCTTAATCGTTGTAGTGTAGTATAGGCAAGACTCGGGGGTTGTTATCGTTATCTAGGGGAATAGGTTGGGAAGGCCTGATCACGGTCTGATAGTATTCTAGGGCTTAAGAGAAGATTCCTTTTTGTGTTTTATATTTTATGAAAGCAGATAAATCTATGGTTTGAGAGGTTAGTTTGTTTAACTAATACCTAAAATAATTATAATATATGCTACCGGTGATATCTTTATGATAAACAAATGTATTTACCTATGAAGAACAATCAAATAACGTACAATGTTAGAGAAAGAGAGGTGGTTTTAGAGAGAGAGAGAGTGGTTGGATGAACATTTTAGAGAGAGAAAGAAACATGAAAAAAACTTGTATTATGTATGTTAAAATAATGAATAACCAACACCCTATCTAAGGCAGGGATAGGGTAATAATACCCTAAGTGTGGCCGGCCATGGAGAGCTTGTGGGCTTTCCATGGGCCTTTTGGCCTAATTAGAATAATATCATTACATTTGGCTAACTACGGGCTTTGACTAACTATTATTGGCAGTGACCGATATTTTTTGTGTTTATAACACCTTCTAAAAGAAAAATGCTAAATCGCCTTGTGAAAGAAATTGCTAACTCGCCTTGTGAAGGAAAGATGTTAATTCGGCTTAAAAAAAATTTGTTAATTCGCCTTTAACTAAAATTGCTAAATCGCCTTCAACAACGAAATTGCTAATTCGCCTTCACCAATGAAATTGCTAAT